>BLSH010082378.1:1815337-1852810 GCA_018402905.1 Glandirana rugosa
GACCGTCGGTGGGTTGCGCAAAGTAGTAGATAACTGCAGCAGCCCCCACACCGGCGGTTCCCTGCGGTCGTGGAATACTGGCCTAGCCCGCCTTTACTATACGCAAGGTTTATTCGAGCGTGTGTTTGGTCGTTTTGTCCTTCGCGTAAGATGATCAGATAGCGGCACTGTTCTCGTTAATGTCTGTGTTTATAGATCGACGACTGTCGCTTTTTATAATATTTATAGTATTAATTTGCTACTTCCGATACTTTGAGAAGTAAGTTCTTCACACTGTTCGTTCCCAATATAATTTAATTTTTATAATTTTTTAATTTTTTGCTGGTTTGTGTGCGAGCTTATTTGGAACGCATATCATTTCCGCCCGATCCGGTCATAAGGTGCTGGCGTCCCTTGGCGGCCACACCCCCGACGACGTCAATAGATGATGAAACGCGTTGGGTGGCTGCCAGGAGACGTACGTTCTGCACCTGACCGGATAGCCTGAATCGCGGACGCCATCTTCCTCTCAGGACGCCGGACCATCTATACGGTGAATCCAGACGCGGTGATCCTGAGTTATGCTGATACATGCACACCAATGCTGATTTTATACTACGTAAATGTGAGTGACCAATTGTCTTTTAGCCTTATTATTAAAGTTGTTTGTACCATCTGCACTATCGTATGCCTTGTATCCTTTACATGCACGAGTTTGGAACTTATGTGCTGATGCGGAGTCCCATTGAATGAAAATCTGAGTCCAAGGTCCCCTGCTGGAAATTTTAATCTCAAGGCGTTTTTTGACCCTCCGTAACAGGGGGTCATTGATTTCCGGTAAGAGGCTTGGTGTGGTGGTGCCTTTGGTGGTGGGCTATCTGCTGAATACACAGGACCCCCGTTCAAGATTTTTCTAATTATGGACATCTTTATTCTTGTATGAACTTTTTTTGCGCTGCAGTTTTATATTTCAGTTTGATTAGAGGGTTGTACCAAAAACCTATCTGCACAGTCGCATTACGATTTATATGTCTTTACTTCTTTCTAGCCTAAGCGCAGAATTTTTTCTATATTCATTGTAGTTCATGTAGGACCATGAGACCGAGTCAAATGCTTTCCTCACATCTAAAGAGAGAAAGCACATTGGGATCTCTCTTTGTTTAGCTGTGTGGGAGAGCAGCAGGGCTCTTCTAATGTTATCACTGGTCTGGCTAACAGGTATGAAACCTGTTTGGTCACGATGGATAAGATCCCAGATGATGGCATTTAGACAGGTGGCTAGAATTTTTGCTAACAGCTTAACGTCCAAATTAAGGAGTGATATGGGCAATAGTTAGACCAAGATGAGGGGTCAGTATTGGGTTTGAGTATCATCAAAATTATGTCTGTGAGAGTCTCAGATCTGAATGAGTGCCCCTGCGGGAAAGTGTTAAAGACATTGGTCAGCATAGGGGCTAATAGAGTAGAGAATTGTTTAACGTAGGTAGCCGAAAACCCATCGGTTTATGTAGTTTCAGTGCTTTTATGGCGGTAATTACCTCTGCTTCACTAATGGGGCTCTCAAGCCAATCTTGCTGTGTGTGGTTCAGGGCGGGAAGGGAGATCTGCAAGAAAAGTTATCGGCTAAGGTAGTGTTAAGATCTTTGGAGTGCGAGTATAATTTTGCAAGATTAGAATGGAACACTTCTAATATTTTAGTTGGGTTACTAGTGTATGTGTCTCAGGCTGTTTTCAGTCTAATGGAGGTAGTAGGTTTGCAAATAGAGCATAGCATACGTGGCATTGTCGGGTTTGTTGACTTTGAGGTAGGATGTATGATGTCTCTTGCAGATTAATTTATCTGCCAAGTCAGTGAGGAATAAATCGAAAGGGAGTCATGCCTGGTCAAGTTGATCTTTAGTGGTGGGGTTAGGGCAATTTTGAAAGACTTCATGGCAGGCAGAAAATTGCGCATCCAGTTTGTGGTACTGGGCCTTACCTTCACGCTTAATGGAAGCCGCTAGTTGTATAAGCCAGATGCAGATCACCAGCTTATGTGCTTCCCAGTGGGTCAAAGCCGAAATGTCATCAGTGGTGTTATTAGTGAGATATTCTTTAAGAGCTAATTCAACTTGTAAGCTGTGGGAAGGGTCAGATAATGTTGTGTCATTGATACACCAGGTAGTGTCTTGAGATCTGGGCACCGGGGATGAAATAGCTGTGCAGACCTCAGAATGGTCTGATCAGGTAAAAGCAATAATGACTGAGTATAGGATTTCAGGGGTCATGCTCATGTAAGGAGTATGTGGTCTATACAGGAGAAAGACTTGTGCAGGTGGAAGCAGTATGTGAACCCTTTGCTTGTCGGGTTAAGTTTGTGCCCAACATTCTTCTCAAAAGCAAAAAGCATTTCTTTTAGTTTTAACCATGATATCTGATAATATATGTGTAAAGCCCCTATACATTTTATATCTACTTATATTTATTTAGACTACTTCTTAACATACATGTGGTTGATTATATTGGCAGTGATGATTACATTACTTTATGATAATATAAAAGCACTCATCAGAAAAAGAAATGGAATTATATGAGTTAGTTCATTTCTGCTTTTGTAAAATAGATATATGTAATATATGATTCCAGTGAAAAAATATTGTTTTATTTTTTAATTTAACTAAATGCTTCAACTGCTTCATTGTTATACTGAATACAGGGATTGCAGGGGCTTAACTACAGGGGTTGCCCGTGTGCCTCCCTTGTACACCTGAATAGGAGGGATGGCGGGGTGGCATTTAGAGGAACCAATCTCCTCCATTTTCCGCCTATCCAGTTTAGTTGTCTTCTGCTGTTCCCAGGGTCGCTGTGTGCTTCCCTGGTCCCCGACAGAGCTGCTGTCTTCCCCCTCCTTTCTCCTGCCAGCTGCTGAGAAGATGTGTCATGATGCAAAGATGGGAAGGGGTCGGTAAATTTGTCATTTACTGACTCTTTCCTTTTCTGAATGGACAAGAGTCAGTGATTGGTACATTTTGGTTCATTCATAACTGAAGCATAGTAAACTATGTTTTACTATACTTCCATTTCTGAATGAATGAGTGGCTCGGTGCACAGCTATTCCTGTCCATTAATCCTGTGCAGCTGAGGCTACACAGATGAAGATTGAGGGCTGAGGTTAATTTAGACCCTTGATATCTCAGCAAAGCCCCCCCAACAGGGCTCCTGAAAAAAAAATGAGAAAATTGTAAAAGAAATAAAACGAAATGGTAAAAAAAAATACAATTAAAATAAAAATTAAAAACTACTGACACCAGTGAGGGAACTATTAAGATTGCAAAGGTTGCAATTGTGACGGGCCCTGGGATTTCACCACCATGGAAAGGCCCGAAGATTGCAGAAAGGGGACCCTTGCGAATGGGGTCCTGCTTCGGTACCGTAATAAAGGGCCCCAGGATTAGTGGGAAGAGGGAAGGGCCCTGGCCAGGGGTCAGGGGGGCCCTTTATAATTTCTTGCACCGGGACCCTGAAGGTTTTAGTTATGCCTCTGACTGAATATGTACATGTATGAGTAGAATCTTCATTCTTTCCAAGCTGCTCATTTATTAAAGGTTCTCACACAGTTATTTATCCAGGTCCTTTTTCTCCTCATTTGTTCTCTTTGTTCTCAGTCATTTTGTTATAAACAGTTTTAGTTATTCTCCAGAGTGATTTAGATATGTATGAGATTTTGAAATCGAACTTTTTAGTTCTCTGCTGAAACTCGCTAGCCATAGGGCTGGTAGAAAATCACATCATAAGCTGTCAGTTAGCACTTGGTGAACATGCCTCTATTCAGCATGTATTTTATTAAATGCCAGGGCATTTACAAAGAAACAAACGGCAGCTGGAATGACCACAACTTGATCATCATTGAGAGTTATTCACAATTTAGCTTACATTAGACTCAGAAATGAAGAAGTATGTGAAGGGGTGACTGAATACCAAATATTTTTATGTGCATAATAAAAATATTGCAAACAGGGAATTATAAAAATAATTAAAATACTTAAAGTATGATAGGTAAAAAGCTATAATTTCACTTTAAGAAACTGTAGAGAATGAAAAAAAACAATTTGAGAAAATCAGTAGCTGTTATGACAAATGTCATTTAATTTAAATACAAATCAGCTTTTACAAGCGAAAGCAAGTGAGCCTGTATTAGTGTGATATTTTAATTGTGGCACTGCTTATACACTTGTTTCAGTATATGAATAGTAACGTAAAAGGTGTTATTTTTTTTAGAAGCTTTATATTAAATGTTCTCTTTTTTTGTTAGGTTCTCCATGAAGAGATAGAAATGCCAGGCTCAAACCTAAGACTTTGCTATTTAAGTTCTCGAACCCCTGGATACAAGTCTCTGTTGAAAATCACAATGACCCAGTCTGTGGTTCCTGTTAATCTCATCAAAGTCCATTTGATGGTGGCTGTTGAAGGACATTTGTTCCAGAAGACCTTCCAGGCTTCACCAAATTTAGCTTATACATTTGTCTGGGATAAAAGTGATGCTTACGGTCAGAGGGTGTATGGACTGTCAGATGCTGTAGGTGAGTTTGGTTTGCTCGGTCTAGTTTTATATTGTAGAATTGATAACATTTTTACAGCATCATGAACAAGGAGAGTGAAATGGTACACTGTATAGAAGAGAATTGTGGCTGCTATGCCCAAATGAATCCAACCAGCAATTCTCTATATACTACCATTTTAATATCCTGCTTGATAAATGGTCTATCAGAATCAATGCTTTATATATTAGTCCGCAATGGCCCATGATGCATGTAGGATATTTAAATGTATCAAGTTGTTGGTTGCTATCATTACCAGCCTAACCTATTAAGGAAACATGTTTTCTCTGAAATCATTGTTACTGGCTCTAGATTTTTTTTTTTAGATTTTGAGTGCTTGTTGCAGCATAGTTTCACAGTGATATTTAAAAATATTAGGCATTTATCAATTTAATCAGTTTTATGTGGCAAACCCTGCCTTTGCATTGATATTGGTACTTTTGTGTGTAATTTGGTGTGATCCTGGAACATCCTTGCTGGTAATGCTGGATCCCCTGCTCCCTTCCTCTAACACACAGCCTGTTGTGAGAAAATGCTAGTGTTTTGAAGTTTCTTAAAGCTACCAGTGAGATTAAATAATCCTTCCTCCTCTACACTCCTTACATCAGATATTTGAAATGAATGCATGAAATGTCTAAAGGTTGGCACTGTTCAAAATCACAATAGGTCATGTACAAAGTCACTAAGACCCCTATGACCTAATCATAAAAGAAGGGCAACCCACCGATGGCATCATCATCATGTCATATACCCAACTGATGTGTATTGTGTACTGATAGTGAATATCATGATCGATACATAATTCTACCTAATAATATGTCTCTAACAAATATGCACATGATGCTAGGTTATGCCCCTGGCACTAACATTTCTATGTTCAGATGTTGGGAAACGTTATACTTATTTAAAAATGTTCAGTGATAAAGGTGCAATGGTGTATAGTTAGCAGTACATTGAGGCAGTATTGAGGTACTCTGACAGCACCATCACATGTCCAGACCTATTCACTATGTTTCCTGGTTGCTATGAGACCTAGCCACAAAGGCAGTAGCACTAACTAAAGGTAGCTATTATGACACATATTATAATGAATAAAAAGGATATCAAATAAACTCAGAGAAAAATCAGTGCTCATATACAACAAATTAAAATTGCTAGATTGTCAAAAGAAATCCATACAAATAATTGCATATCATGGAAATAAGAGAAATATACAGTGATGTGTTTAATCATCCAGTCTGTTTTCATTACTTGGCCAATGGCATTCCTTAAAGGCCATGTACCTGATGACCTTATGCAAAAAAATGTACTATTACAGGATTGTTTGCATCTAATTACTTACACTAGTATTGCTTAATATCACTCAAATGTTTTGTAATCTCATATTTAAGCCACCTCCCAGATAGCAAGGATAACTTGCCACAAATTTGTGTCAGTGTTGAATTGTAATTCTTGTTAACTTGC
The DNA here is from genome assembly GCA_018402905.1 of Glandirana rugosa. Taxonomy (NCBI): domain Eukaryota; kingdom Metazoa; phylum Chordata; class Amphibia; order Anura; family Ranidae; genus Glandirana; species Glandirana rugosa. The sequence goes on from BLSH010082378.1 coordinate 1,821,358, forward strand.
TGCACATTTTCACTGGCAAGTTGTACACTTGCAGAGCACTTGAAGCACAAGTTCTAGTTGACACTTTTCCAATTTGTAGCAAATTTGCGTGGCTAGTCTCTAGCAAGAGCAGAGTCCCAGTGGTGAGTCTACAGCAAGAGCTCTGCAAGGCTACAGCATGAAAATTCAACCACAGTGAACCCTGTGGTGGGATGACTATTGCACAACATAACTGAACCAGAATTTGCAGCAGACTTGCAGAATGTTTGCAAAGAATGTTAATCTGGAGTCGTGCAATGCTGCAATTGTGCAACAAACTTGTGAAGCCTGGCAAGTCTAGCAATAGCTTAGCAAGTCATCCTCAAACATTCAGCACAATTGCTTGCTATCTGGGCTATTGTCACCAACATAAACCAAAGAATTGATTTTGCACAATTGGACATTCAATGACCAAAGTTGCAGAAATTGCAGAAATCTCTCCTTCAGATGCAACAGGTTGTTTATGCAGCTTGGTTAAACAAAAACAAAACAAAAAAATATACTTACTTTTTAGAAATAGAAGAATGCCTAAGAGTTTTATATTAATGGAGATTATAGAATATTTAGCACAGTAGTTAGTAAAATATATTCACTGCTTTTGTTCCAACATGTGTGATAGTGTCCAGAGTAGGGATGGTGTTCGTGTGCGGATCGAACGTATGTTCGATCCGAACATTGGATGTTCGCTCGTTCGGGTGTTCTCGAACATTATGGGGCAACTTGGTGTATTAACCACTTGCCGACCGCCGACTGCCGATCGGCATCTGACGGCGGCAAAGTGGCTCGTTCCCGCAAAACGCCGTCATACGACGGCGGCTGCGGGAACGAGTTTAGTGAGCGCGCGCGCCGCCGGAGGCGCGCCCGCGCGCTCACTGTGTTCGGGGAGGGCCAGGGAGCGGGTGCGGCAGCTTCGATTGCCGCCGGCTACCCGCGATGGCCCCCCCGGAGCGAAAGAGCGGAGGTCCGTGTATGTAAACACGGACCTCCACTCTGTATGAGGGGGAAGGGCTGTGATCACAGCCTTCCTGTACGTGAAGGCTGTGACCACTTCCCTTCCCCAGATAGTGCAGCCCCCATACAGTTAGAACACGCCCAGGGAACATAGTTAACCCTTAGAGCGCCCCCTGCAGGTTAACCCCTTCACTGCCAATGGCATTTACACAGTAATCAGTGCATTTTTATAGCACTGATCGCTGTATAAATGCCAATGGTCCCAAAAAAGTGTCAAAATGGTCCGACATGTCCGCTGAAATATCGCAGTACCGCAAAAAATCGCAGATTGCCGCCATTATTAGTAAAAAATAAAAACCCAAAAAATGAATTCTCATCATCCGTAAACGCGACCACTTTTGCGCAAACCAATCAATAAACGCAGATTGCAATTTTTTTTATCGCAAATATGAGGAAGAATATAAATCGGCCAAAAACTGTGAAAAAAAATGTTTTTTTATATTTTTTTTTTGGATTTGTATTTTAGGAAAAAGTAAGAAATTTGTTTTTTTTTGCAAAATTGTTGCTCTTCTTTTGTTTATAGCGGAGATCAGAAATGATGCAGAGGTGATCAAATACCACCAAAAGAAAGCTCTATTTGTGGGAAAAAAAGGACGCAAATTTCGTTTGGGTACAACGTCGCACGACCGCGCAATTGTCAGTTAAAGCGACGCAGCGCCGAATTGCAAAAAGTGCTCCGGTCCTAAAGCTGGAAATCCTTCCGGGGCTGAAGTGGTTAAAATATATACAGCCTGATATATAAATATATACATATATATATACACACACCGCGTATTGAGTGTCCACTATATATCTTTCCATACGGTATATAGCACACTTGATATGGTGTATTAATATATATATATTTTTTAACCCCTTAACCCCCAGAGCCCTTTTTTACATTTGTTGTTTACAAGTTAAAATCAGTTTTTTTTTTATAGAAAATTACTTAGAACCCCCAAACATATATTTTTTTCAAACACCCTAGAGAATAAAATGGCAATTATTGCAATACTTTTTGTCACACGGTATTTGCGCAGCAGTCTTTCAAGCGCTTTTTTATTTGGAAAAAATTACTTTTTTGAGTTAAAAAATAAGACAACAGTAAACTTAGCCCAATTTTTTGTATATTGTGAAAGAGGATGTTACGCCGAATAAACAGATACCATACATGACACAATTGAAAATTGCGCACACTCGCGGAATGGTGACAAGCTCCGGTATTAAAAATATCCACAGGCAGGCGACAATTTAACATTTTTTAATGGTTACTGGGTTAGAGGTGCAGAGGAGGTATTTTACTAGAATTATTGCTCACACTCTGGGGATTGTGGCAATACCTCACATGTGTGGTTTGAACACCGTTTACATATGCGGGCGCAACTTACGTATGCGCTTTCTTTGCTGCACGAGCTCGCGGGGATGGTGGTGCTTTCATTTTTTTTATTTATTTTATTATATTTTTCATCTTAACACTGTTCCTTTAAAAAAAAAAATCTGATCACTTTTATTGCTATCACAAGGAATGTAAACATCCCTTGTGATAGTAATATATGGTGACAGGTACACTTTATGGTAGGATGGGAGATCTAAAAGACCCCCCATCTCTCCTTTATACTTCACAGTATTCAGATCACCAAAAACGGCGATTCTGAATACTGTCATTTTTTGTTTTTGTTAGCTGCCAAGTAAACCGGAAGTGACGTTGTAACGTTGCTTCTGGAAATGTACAATGGAGTTCCGATCAAAGCCGATTCCAAGTTCCACAGGGACTCCACACAGTGGCCAGAAGTGTCAGATCGGAGCTCCGGTCTCCTGGTGGGACGGGAGGCCGGAGAAGAGAGGCAGACGGTGGGGGGAGGGGGGATGTCCCCTCCCGCTGCCTGGGATAACGACCGAGCGGCTCCCGAGCCGGATCGGCTGTTATCAACGGATAGCTGGCCGCCTGCTATAAAAAATGGTACCAGGGTGTAGGCTGTAGCTGTAGACTATACCCCGATACGTCCACTTAAAGCACCCACTGTTTATAAACAGCGATTCATATTAATTGGTTACACTAATTTACAACAGCAGGGCCGGTTCCTGCGCCTAACAAAAGTATCTGCAAAGGGTTACAGTGTTCTGGCTCTGACAACACCCAAGGTCCAATTTTTCACCACCTGTTGGACTGGAGCACATCATCACAATTTTTAACCACTTAACCCAATCATCGTTTATAAATGGCGGCAGGTTTAAGTGGAAGATTTGGGGTAGAGCAGGCAGCTATCCAGTGATAATGGCCGATCCGGCTCGGAAGCCGCCATTCTTCTCCGGTCTCCCATCCCACCAAGAGACCGGAGCTCTGATCTGACACTTCTGGCCGTTGTGTGGAGTCCCTGTGGAAGCTGGAATCAGCTTCAATCGGGACAACTTCGTACATTTCTGGAAGCAACATCAGAACGGCCAATAGAAGAAAGAAGCGGCACATCCAGATGATTTCCAGGCTTTATTCAGGTCAAGGGCACCACAAATACCAGCAAGCAGTCCATAGACGCGTTTCACACACCAGTCGTGTGCTTAATCATTACAACGGCAGAATGGCACTTCTGGTTTACTCAGCAGGAAACGGCGCCGGTTTTAAAAAAAATGACAGTATTCAGAATCGCCGTTTTTGGTGATCTGAATACTGTGAAGTGTAAAGGAGGTCTTTTAGACCCCCATCCTTCCATAAAATGTATCTGTCACCATATATTACTATCACAAGGGATGTTTACACTCCTTCTGATAGCAATAAAAGTGATTTGATTTTTTTTAAAGGGACAGTGTTAAGAGGAAAAATATAATAAAATAAATAAAAAAATAAAAAATTTAAAGCGCCACCGTAACCGGGAGCTCGCGCAGCAAAAAACGCATATGTAAGTCACGCCCGCATATGAAAACCTTGTTGAAACCACACATGTGAGGTATTGCCGCGATGGCCAGAGTGTTAGCAGTAATTCTAGCAAAAGCCCTCCTCTACACCTCTAACCTGGTAACCGTAAAAAAAAATTTAAAGCGTTGCCTATGGAGATTTTTAAGTACCGGAGTTTGTCGCCATTCCGAAAGTGTGCGCAATTTTCAAGCCTAACATGTATGGTATCTATTTACTCGGCGTAACATCCTCTTTCACAATCTATAAAAAAATTGAGCTAACTTTACTGTTGTCTTATTTTTTAACTCAAAAAAGTGATTTTTTCCCAAAAACCGATGCTCAAATACCATGTGGCAAATACTATTGCAATGATCGCCATTTTATTCTCTAGGGTGTTTGAAAAAAATATAATGTTTGGGGGTTCTAAGTAATTTTCTAGCAAAAAAAATGATTTTAACTTGTAAACAACAAGTGTAAAAAAGGGCTCCGGGGGTTAAGTGGTTAAACTAATTTACAACATCAGGTCCAGTTCCTGGGTCCAACAAGAGTAACTGCAAGGGGTTACAGTGTTCTGGCACCACCAACACCCAAGGCACAATTTTTGGTCACCTGTTTGACTGGGGGCTTTCGTCAGAATTTGTAAACTAATTTGCAACATCAGGCCCAGTTCCTCCGTCCAACAAGAGTAACTGCAAGGGGTTACAATGTTCTGGCACCACCAACACCCAAGGCCCAATTTTTGGCCACCTGTTTGACTGGGGGATTTTATCACAATTTTTTAACTATTTTACAACAGCAGGGCCCACACCAAAAATTGAAAAAAAAAAATGACGCGTGGTTCCCCCCAAAATCCAAACCAGGCCCTTCAGGTCTGGTATGGAGTTTAAGGGGAACCCCGTGCCACAATTAAAAAAAAATGATGTGCGGTTCCCCCCAAAATCCAAACCAGGCCCTTCAGGTCTGGTATGGAATTTAAGGGGAACCCTGCACCAATTTTTTTAAAAAAAATGACGTGAGGTCCCCCCCAAAATCCAAACCAGGCCCTTATCTGAGCATGCATCCCTGGCATGGCAGGAGGGGTGGGGATGAGCAAGCGCCCCCCCGAACCATACCAAGCCACATGTCCTCAACATGGGGAGGATGCTTTGAGGTTGCCCCCAAAGCACCTTGTCCCCATGTTGATGGGGAGAAGGGCCTCATCCCCACAACCCTGGCCAGTGGTTGTGGGGGTCTGCGGGCAGGGCGCTTATCAGAATCTGGAAGCCCCCTTGCAAAATAGTTCTTTCTTCTTTCCTCTTTCTTCCTCCATCTTCTCCTTGCCCAGTCCTTCTTTTGATCTTCTTCTTCTTCTTTTAGTCTTCTTGCTTCCTCTCTTCATCTTCAATCCTCAATCTTCATCTTCTTTCTTCTTTCCCCACCGCCGCTCTCTTCGCTGCTGCAGTCCGGCCCCTGCACGTCTTGCCAAATGGGCGGTCTTCATGATGACAGTACTTTTATAAGAAGGGGCAGGGCCACCCAGTGATGTAACTGAGTGAACCTGCCCCCTTCTGAGGTCATGTGATGTCAGAGGGGGCGGGTCACCCATTTTCATCATTATAAAAGAACTGTCATCATGAAGACCGCCCATTCGGCAAGACGCACAGAGGCCTGACTGCAGCAGCAGAGAGCGCGGCAGCTCGGAAAGAAGAAAGAAGAAAGAAGATGAAGATGAAGACTGAAGATGAAGAGAGGAAGCAAGAAGACTAAGAGAAGAAGAAGAAGACCAGAAGAAGGACCGGGCCAGGAGAAGATGGAGGAAGAGAGAAGAAAGAGCTATTTTACAAAATAAAGGACTTTTTTTTTTTACACTACACTCTTTTTTTGGTGAATGGGTACAATGTACCCCAAACCTATTCACATGGGGGGCGGGATCTGGGGGCCCCCTTATTAAAGGGGGCCTCCAGATTCCGATAAGCCCCCCCACCTGCCGACCCCCACAAGCACGGGCCAGGCTTGTGGGGAAGAGGCTCTTGTCCCCATGGACATGGGGACAAGGTGCTTTCAGGTTGGGGGGCAGAGCCCCCCTCCCCAAAGCACCCATACTCCCCATGTTGAGGGTATGTAGCCTGGTACGGTTCGGGGGGCGCTCGCTCGCCCCCCCATCCTAACCGGCCAGGGCTGCTTGGTCAGATAAGGGTCTGGTTTGGATTTTAGGAGGGCCCACATGTCAAATTTTTTTGTAATTTGGCACGGGGTTCCCCTTACTATCCAAACCAGAGTGGTTTGGACTTGGGGGGGGACTGCACGCACTTTTTTCAGCGATTTTTTGTATATTGCCGGGAACCAGCAATACATTACAGCCGCGATTTTAAATGACAATTTTTCCTATGGAAATGTCGTTTTGCTCTGGCTATGTTCTACACCTCACAGAGATGCGCCCTTTTACACACAGACTAAGGAGACCATACACTTTTTAGGGCAATAACATTGCATATAAGCCTTTAAAATGAGAACTTTTGATTTTTCATGTTCGCATCCCATAGACTTTAATGGTGTTCGGATGTTCGCCCTGAACTTTTTGTCTGTTTGCATGTTCTGGTCCAAACCGGGGGGTGTTCGGCTCATCCCTAGTCCAGAGTATGTCCCTATTAAGACAAACTGCTGTCTGTTACTTTGTGGTTTTAGTACATATACAAATACATCCACAATGGTTGCTCACTGTAATCCTTTAATGTCATACAGTGGGATATACAGTGGGGTTGATTTACTAAAACTGGACAGTGCAAAATATGGTGCAGCTGTACATGGTAGCTAATCAGTTTCTAACGTCAGCTTTGTCAATTAGGCCTTGACAAAAATAAAACCTGGAAGCTGATTGGCTACCATGCACAGCTGCACCAGATTTTGCACACTCTTTTAGTAAATCAACCCCAATTATTAGTTAGTTTACACTGTAGCCACAGTCCCACCTTGATTTTTGCCATGGGCCATTTCTATTGCCAGTATTCATTCTCTGGAAATTTGTCATGTTTAGAATTCAGGTTAGCAGTTATATTTTTCCTGAGCAAAGTCCAAGCTATGACAAAATGAGCAAGTGAAAATTTGCAAGCACTGACGAGTTTGTTTAATCATCACCCTAATTATTGAAAATTCCTTATTAGTTTCTCACTCATATCTAATTTTATTATTATCAACACAACAAAGCTGTTCATGGCTTATTCCAACCTGACATTGCTAACAAGATATTATTGTAAAATTCTACTTAAGACCTTTGGGAAAAGAGCATCTCCAAATTATAGCCTCACTAATTAATTGGAAAGCAAAATGAATTAAGATATATATTTATGATGTTAAAACCTCTGAAATTGCTGTTAGATCTCTTTACAAATCTTGGATTCAGAGCATCAGCTTGTAAAGAATACAAAAGTGCAAAGAACAGATAGCATCATTTATCAACATGCTGCAAATGTTCTAAGCAATAGAAAAAAAGATGAACTATTAAACCATAAGCGTACAGAAGAAAAAAAAAATGTAGCGACAGGCCTCTATTATTCAAAGTGTTCTGATTTATATGTTATGTTCTTTATTATTCAAAATGTTTTCACTTATGTATTAGCCTACATTGCTAATACCACTTTTTCAAAAAACATATATATTTGGCAATTTTTAATAATTGCCTAAAGCATTAGACTTTTGCTAATATATCTTACATATCGGTAGTGAACATTTCTTATTTATGTTTTAAATATTTTACAGCAATGTTGCTTCTATCTTCATAGAAAAACATAATGCTTTACATCTTTATTTCAGTGTCTGTAGGCTTTGAGTATGAAACTTGCCTTGGCCTTATATTATGGGAAAAAAGGACAGCAGCATTACAAGGGTATGAGTTGGATCCCTCAAACCTTGGAGGCTGGTCATTAGATAAGCACCACATATTAAATGTAAAAAGTGGTAAGTATAAATTCTATAAGTGAGCACTTGGGTTGTATTTCAACATCACAACAGCTTGTCCAAAGCATACCATGAATTACTGATATTAAGGCTTGTTTCATCACAAAACTAGGCAAAGATTGTTAATTAGCAGACAAAACACATATCATTCTCATAATGAATGTAATGTATAAAGAATTAAAGATCTTAGGTAGCCAATAAGGAGCCTCGGATCATCCATTCAGATATCTCAGGTAGTGTTTGTTCCTGAGTCTTACCCAACCTCTCTATTTATACTGCCAAAATTACCCCACCCTCCATTAGCTGAAGTTAGGCTTGGACCAATATAAGGCAGAAGCAGCGTACATTTAGTGTTACACTAAATAAAGGTAAAGAACAGCAAGCTTAAAATTGCACCTATTTGTGAAAATGGTTGATAAAGCTTTCTCAGGAGCTTACCCAAACTTAAGCTAGCTAGTTACAAAATTAATCAGGCTTAGTAAATGGGTCAGCAACAATATGACAGGTTGGAATTTTCCTATAACTGATCCGATAACTTGGATAAATATTTCCCCTCTTCTTATGAGCATTTTCTTATTTGTCCATGCCAATTTACACATATTTACACCAACAGTTGTTTCAGTGAAAATAGTATTGGTACAAGCAGCAGCCCATCAAAATTAATATCTGAACATTCATACAGGATCTTTCGGCTTAAGATTTTTAACACCCTGAACAATTATGACCTATGTGTTACGTACCTGGGATGTGAGCCTGACGGTAGAGGGAGACCTCTCATACAACTCCAGCTCCCGGACCGCTGGTAGTGGGGACAGTGGTCACAGGAGCATGGCGGGATAAGAGTGTCTGTTAGTCAGTAGAGTAGCAGTAGACAGCCAATGGGCTTCCGATGAGTTGGTGAAGGTGTGCAGAGCTGGGTGCTGTGGCAGACTGGATGGACAGCAGAGCTGGATGCTGTAGCAAACTGGATGGACAGCAGAGCTGGAAGCTGTAGCAGACTGGATAGACAGCAGAGCTGGAAGCTGTAGCAGACTGGATGGATAGCAGAGCTGGATGCTGTAGCAGACTGGATGGACAGTCAGACGGGCTTGGTTTGGCAACAGACAGGCGAATCAGGTGTAAACAGCAGGCAAAGTAAGGTCAGGTCACAAGCTAAAGTCAAACCCTGCATCAAAGAAATAATTAGTTTGCAGAAGCAGGGTTGGGGTCAGGACAGGCAGCTGACAATAGTAAGGTAGTAGGCAGGCCAGATCAAGATCACAGAGTAGCACAGATTTCAGGGGATCACACAGAAGCTGTAGACCAAACAGCAATGAGACTCAGCAGCAGCCTGGTTTAAATAGGCTGCCCAGAGTGCTTATCAGTGACAGGTATGCGTGCCGTAGCGCAAGTGTGCATGCGTGTCCCGCCATTTGTTTTTTTAACAGTAAAGGTTTTTATTGATTACATTAATGCAAGATACAAGTCGACAGGTTACATGACAGTGTGGTCAAGCATCAGTCACCTGGAAAACAACTATAGTACACATTGAGCATTCTTGAGAAAAAGGTGAAACATACACATAAATTCCATTGTGAAGGCATCAACATACACGTACAGGGTCCCGACCCTCCATCCCTCCTAGGAACATTTCTCAATCCAATCATCCCATATTTTATGAAATTTCTGAGGGCAATTTCTATTTTCATATGTTAGTCTATACAGCGGAAGCGCCTTGTTAACCGCCTGTACCCAGGAAGCTTTAGTGGGAAGCTCCCTGATTTTCCATCTCAACAGAATCTCCCGACGGGCATAAAAAAGGGCATAGGAGAGACATAGCTTACTATATCTATCCCCTTCCACATTTCCTAAATAGCTTAGTAGCATAATCATAGGGTCAAGGGGCAAAACCACCTCCACCACCCCACCAAGAGTCTCAGCCACCTCCAACCAGTATGGTCCCAATTGAGGGCATGTCCAGACCATGTGAAAGAAATCTCCCACAGCTGACAGGCATCGGGTGCACTGTGGGCTAGAGGATGGGTAAATGCCGGCCAGCCTCTGGGGAGTGTAGTAAGCCCTATGGATAAATTTTAACTGGATAAACCTGTCTTTGGCCGAGATCATGGAAGGTATGAATGTCGTCAGGCAGTCCTCCCATTCCTCCTCCCCCATGTCCGGAATGTCTGCCCTCCACCTGTCTCTTTCTCCATTAGGTTTGCGGTCATGCTCAACTGTGAGGTAGAGGTATATAGAAGAGAGAGGCTTACCCATGACGCTGGATACTAGAAGCCTCTCCACTGAATCCGACTCCAGAGTAATACCTTCTGGGAACTGGGTCTGATAGGCATGCCTAAGCTGCCAGTATCTAAAAAGGAAAGTGCGTGGGAGCCTAAACGTCTGTCCTAGTTCCTGAAAGGTTTTCACTCTACCACCCTCCACTATGTGTTTCAGAGCAACTATACCCTTTCGTGCCCAGATAGCAGGGTCTGGGATGTGGGTGAAATGGGGCAAATTAGGGTTACCCCATAGTGGGGTGTGTGGCGAGATGACATGTTCCCTCTGAGTTGGTTTCCTGGCGCGTTCCCAAGCCATAATGGTTGCCCTCATGGGTCCCGTCAATGGCTATGGGGCCCGCCTGCCCCTAAAAACCAGGTTTGACAGGGCTGCATAAGAACCCAGTACAGCTGCCTCCAGATTTACTGTGGGATTGCCTCTGGGCTGGGAGAACCACCAGCGAACGGTCACAAGAACTGCTGCCCAATAGTACAGCAAAAAGTTCGGCAGGGCTAGACCCCCCATCGAGAGTGGTAGGTATAGTATATATCTAGTCACTCTTGGTGTCTTCCCAGCCCAGATAAACGTAATCACCAAGCTTTCCAGTCTACGGAAGAAGGATATTGGGATATGAATCGGTGTGTTCCTAAAGAAGTACAGGAATTTGGGTAAGTATACCATCTTCACTAAATTTGTCCGCCCGACCGGGGTAAGCGGGAGCCTGCTCCAGTCGGTACATTTCTTCGTGAACTGTGTCAATGCAGGACATAGGTTCCTCTTAAGGTAATCTGACAGATTCCCTGTTATTTTAATTCCTAAGTAAGTGAACTCATCTGTCCATCTCAGGGGGGTATACGTGTCCACTCGAGAGACCGACGGATGCAGGGGGAACAGGACAGACTTGTCCCAGTTGATCCGTACGCCATAGTATGTGGCGAATGTTTAAAAAATTCCCAACGCCGAGCGCAGAGAGGTGCCCGCATCCGCCAGATATAAGAGGGTGTCGTCGGCGTATAGGGAAATTTTTTCAATCAGGGATCCCACCCTGATGCCTGCCACCGAGTCCGCCGAGCGGAGCAAAATTGCCAGGGGTTCCAAGGCCGAGGCAAATAACCCAGGAGACAGTGGACAACCCTGTCGCGTGCCCCTCTCCAGAGGGAAAGCCAAAGACAAATTCCCGTTGGTACGGACCCACGCCCTCGGGTGAGCATATAGAAGCCTTAGCCATGTCAAGAAACGGAGCCCGAATCCAAACCTGGCCAAGACCTCCCATAGATAATTCCACTCCACGGAGTCGAAGGCCTTCTCCGCATCGAGAGAGGCCACGACTCCAGAGTCGTCAGACATTGCCAGATCTATGTGGGTATGTAGCCTCCTAATATTTATGTCAGTCCCTCTCCCGGGCATAAAACCAGTTTGATCCGGGTGGATCAATTCGGTAATGACGGTGCTTAGCCTGTTGGCCAGAACCTTGGCCAAAATCTTTGCGTCTACATTGATCAATGATATCGGCCGATATGACGAGCACAGCGACGGGTCTTTCCCTGGCTTCGGTATTACCACTATGACTGACTCCCCCATCGAGTCGGGGAGTTCTTCCCGACCCAAGGAGTGAGCCAGTACCTGTTGAAACCTGGGGGCAAGATCTTCTTGATATAATTTGTAAAATTCAACCGGGATGCCATCTGGGCCTGGTGTTTTCCCTACCTGCATAGCTCTTATGGCCTTACAGATCTCCTCCACCGTAATGGGGGCGTCCAGTTTAGCGGCATAGGACGTGGTCAGTCTAGGGATGTCAATTGCGTCTAAGTACCTGGCAAAGTCCTCTTCGCTATGAGTTACCCGGGAACTATAGAGCGATTTGTAATAGTCAGCAAAGCATCTATTGACATCATCAGGGTCAGACATCAGCGCGCCCTTGTCGTCTCTCACCTGAGCTATCGATACTCCTCCCACTCTCTCCCGTGATAACCAGGCCAACAGGCGCCCCGACCGTTCCCCTTGTTCAAAAATTCGCTGGGTTTGATGGAGCAGTTTCTTTTGAGTAAGTTCGGTCCTTAGCATGAGTACCTGTTTTGTCACTGCTTGGAGGGCAGAGTAGTGGCCAGGGTCTCTTGTACGGATATATAGGGCTTCCCGTCTAAGTGAGTCGGCCTCCACTCTAGTGAGTTCCGCTCTGCGGTCTCTACGGACTTTGGCAATAATCTCTGCATACTAACCCCTAGTAGTTGCTTTAAAGGCCTCCCAAACTGTGTTGAGGTCCGCTGTTCCCAAGTTGGTCCCCCAGTACCCAGTCAGCTCTATTTTAAACTTTGGCTCTACCTGTAAGTCAGATATCCAATACCTAGAGAGACGCCACAGCGAGTAAACCTGGGCTCTCTGAAGGTCTAGGACAAGGGAGATAGGAGCATGATCGGAGATGCCTCTAGGAAGAATCTCGATCCCCTTCACCCTGTCTAGGACCGACCCCGTTGCATAGACAAGGTCTATGCGTGAAAATGCTCTGTGAGAAGCTGAATGGCATGTGAAGGCCCTAGTCAAAGGGTGCTTCCAACGCCAGACGTCAGTAAGTCCATAGGTCTGGGCCCACGTGTTCAGGCCCCGATGTGGATCATGGCCTGGGTTAAATCTGTCTAGCTCTGGATCGGGAACTAAATTAAAGTCACCCAGCAGCACAATTTTATCAGACTGAAACTGCACCGCCTTAGCGATGATCTGGTGGAGTAGTGAGAGCGAGGCTGGCGGTGGCAAATACAAACCCGCAATAACCCAAGGCTGCCCCCAAATTTGGGCATAAAGAATTACATACCTCCCTCCCGGGTCAAGGTCCAAGTCAAGAAGGGCAATGGGAAGGGACTTCAGTACCAACACACTAACTCCCCTGGCCAGGTTCAAGTACGTGGAGTGGTAGTGGTGGTCCACTCATGGCTTCTTCAGGCTCATTGTTTTGCAGCCTACCAAATGTGTTTCTTGAAGTAGACAAACGTGGGGACTATGCTGTTTAGTAAACTGGAACACCAGGGACCTCTTAACCGGGGAATTCAGGCCCCGGGTGTTCCAGGATAGCAATTTAAGTGAAACCATATTCACTCCACATAGTCAAAGCCCCCCTCGGGACCTCCCCCACCATCCGGAGGGAAGGACCCAGAGGGAAACAAGAGGCCCAAAAAAGATAGGACCAAATGTGTATATTGAACCTGTGCAAAACATGCAACCTTACACAACCTGACTGGTAATCAATAGGTTGAACGCCCCTGAACTCAAAACCAATTCCCCCCACCCCGCCCACCCCCTTAGAACTGAGGAGGGTCTGGATCCCCAACAAAACCAAAATTACACAGTTGCTGTGCATGGGGGCGCAAGAGCCTAAAGGCACGCAGCCTGCATCAGGGCACTGTCAGCCCGGCGCAGACTGTAGCCCGGCGTGGATTATACAAGTGGTCTCACCCGGAGTCCTGGGGGCACATTTCTTAAACATATACACATATATACATATATAACATATATATACAGTATATCAGGTGCAGTAGGATTTAAACATTCCCTGTCAACGGGCAGATGTTTCCCCCCCTCCCCCCAAAAGAGTTTGTCCGCAAAAAGAATGAGCATCAACTCCCACTCTCGGCCTCCAGTGGGCCACTCTGCAGGATTAGGTTCCCCCCATTTCTCCCGCCCCATTCTCGCCCGGTCCAGGTGAGCAGTCCAGGAGGCGTCCTCCAACAGGTATGGGGCAGGGGGACAGGAAGAGGCATGGTCCCAGTATCCCTCTCCAGCCCGCCCCCGGGGCCCCTGAATCCAGTCATCCCCGTCCCCCTCTCAAAAACACGTAACCTCCGTGGATCGTAAATAGGGTCCTAGGGTAGAGCGACACATTCCCTGGGCCTCCTTGGGCCATGTAAGACCCTCACCAAGGGTCAGCAGTGTCATGGAGGCACGTGGGGGGAAACTCCCCCAGGAATAAAAGTATAATGCAGGGGAATCAATGCGCAGAAGAGTCTTATCTTCTGACTGGAAGGCACAATCCGCGATGGTGCCATGGCTGGCTTCTATAAGGGTCACCTTCAGATCCCAGGGATGGACATCAGCAAAGTATAGACATAGGGCCCAATTGGGAGAGGAGAGGAAAGGTCACCAGAATATACTCTGAAGCAGCACGTGGCAGGATTCTTCAACTACGGACCGACTCAGCCCAGTTAGCTGCCTCTGCAGGCGATGTGAAAAACTGCACTCTCTCGCCATCCTGTACCCGCAGTTTTGCCGGGAACAGCATACTGTATTCAATGCCTTTTTGCCTGAGCATTGCTCTAACCTGATCAAAGGATTTTCTAAGTCTATGTGTCTCAATGGAGTAATCCGGGAAGAACATTAATTTCGCCTCTTCATGCCTGACTTCTTGCTGCGAACGAGCGGCTCTGAGGACTATATCTCTGTCTCTATAGTGAAGGAGTTTAAAGATGAAGGTCCTGGGGGGTGATCCCACCGGTCCCCGAGCAGCAGGTATGCGGTGAGCTCTCTCCACTGAGAAGTGGGGAGAGAATTGAGCCTGAGGGAACAAAACGGGGAGCAGGCGCTCAATATATCCGACCAGATCCGAACCTTCGCACCCCTCCGGGAGGCCGATAAGCCGAACGTTTGAACGACGGTTCCTGTTCTTGGCATCCTCCGCTCTTGCTTCCAGGAACCTCACCTTCAGCTTAAGGGTATGAATGTCAGCTCGGTTCTCCCTCAGGTCATCCTCGGTCGCCGATACCCTCCGCTACACCTCAGCCACGCGTTCTCTAAAATTGTCCATGTTGCGGTGGATCAGCGCCGTTTCCATCTGAAGCCCCTCCAGTTTGGATGTCAGGGTGGTCTGGCATGTTGTAATCGCTGTCATCAGGGCATCAAAGGCTGGGGAGCCTGTTTGTATGGCTACCTCCGGAAGCCGTTCGGCCTGCGGGTCCATGGCACGTGAGGCACGTGTAGGTAGGCCTGCGCGTGGTGAGCCTTGCTGCGTGGGATTTTTCCGCCTTTTCTGAGCCAATCGGCCACTCTTTCTCATCGCTGACCACAGCTGCCTTGAGGTTGGGAATTATAAGTCTGCAGTTAATGATCTCCAGGTGGAATATAGCAGGATAAACGAAGGATTAGGTCGCCGGGCTGGGGAGCTCTGCTAAAAGACGTCTGCTCCCAGCACCATCTTGGACACGCCCCCATGTCCCGCCATTTGTGCTAGTGCGCATGCCCGAGTGCTGTGATTGCACTCCTGCTCTATGGGCTTTCTGACACTATTGTTCTTGGTCCTTTGCTCTCCTTTGCTCTTTAGTATTAGTGTTTGATTTACCAAGAATTTGCACAATTCTATCCAGATACACTTCAGGTAGTGAACCATTTACAGACTAGTATGCTTCAGTATTTGATACACCTCTGTCTCCAAGTTCAGAGGCAGTTTGCAAGCAGGAAAAAAAATGTTTATGGACAGGAAAAATGCATTTAAAATACTTACATTTTGTGTGCGTTTATTGCAGTTTTTGGAGTTGGTAACAGGGTCTCTTAACATCTAGGCATGAAAGGATCTCTAATCAATTTGCTTCCGTTTTTAAAACTAGAAACATGGAAAAAAAATACCATTTTAACTACGAACTCTGTATCTGTATTATCCATGCTAATTCCAAACTACCAGACTGCAAGCACCACTCCTCTACTTTAATTCTATCTCTAGACAGACAGTTCAACTAATTATGTGCAGTATTATACTATTCTGGTCTTAACCGTTGAAATACTGTAAAGTCAGACATTGTAGTGTTCACTCATGACATATTAATGTAATGGTGTCAAGTATAATTGTGGCTTTATGGAGGTTTGAGTAGTAGCTGGTGGATATAGCTATACTTATTGGATTGTAAGTGACATTTAGGTGTTAATTTACTTCCCCAGTGTTTTGACTGAGGACATTATTTTCAAAGTGCTTTTATTCCTATCGTATATCTGTGTATAAACTCCCAGGATAGTTACCAGTTCTGACTGCCATGTGCTTGTCTGCTTAGACTGTGTTTATATCCGTTTGGACCGGTCACCCTTTGGCTAGCCTTCAATGGATCACTACATGTCGGTTTGGCTCTGCTTCAGTGCACACTGAACTACCTCATTGCAGCCCCCCCCCCCCTGCACATGCCACTTTCTTATACAATACACAGCTTCACTTACAAGTCTTTTTTGTCCTAAGAGAACTGTCTGCCACCCCTGCTACCTTTATCCTACAAGAGCTTGGTTTGGATAACTTCAGTGCATTTTGGTCAAACATCTATATATGTTGTCTATATATATTATCCTATCATCAGGATCTTGAGCCTCATTCCTACACTATGGACTGTGGCCCCTCATCTTGATATCTCATGTGTCCACTCCAGAGTTACTTGAGCTCCTTTTTTCATTTGCCCCAGTGTTTCACACATGCTTAAGTTCTATTCCAGTATATTGGAGTCCATACATGCATGATGGTGTGATGGTTTGATGGGATGGATGTGAGCGTGTTTGATGTCCAGACCCCCCCCCCCCCTTTGGGTTTTATTTATTTTTCTGTTTTGTGTATAATTGCAGTGTTTTTGCGCAATCACACTTCACCACCTATCTGTACCTGTATATGTAATCATAGTCACATGCCATGGTGGCGTTTTCATGTGGTGTTGGAGGAAACATGTCCTTTTTGTCATTTGTATATTTTTATAATTAATAAATACTTTAATACATTTTGATATATAAAAATTGTCTTGCCTTTGTGTCCTTGTCCATATACCCCGGCGGCTTTATAGTGGTACTTTTTTGGACAGCCTCACGTGCTGTGCATTCAATTTTTGATATGTGACTTTTTTTGCCACTTGCCCCAGGTCTATTATTGTTTGTCCTGAGTGGGTTTTATTTATTGGACGTAATCATCTTTATAGGTCCTTGGTTCATTACAATTTTGCCTTAGTCTTTAGGGGTACTGGAGACCCTTTCCTGCTAAGGACCTATAATGTGCTCTTTTTGATATTTGTTTTCCTCCTCCACCACAATATTTTGTTTATATTTATAGGTTGGTGAGTTTGTTTAGTCTTTTTTTACTGTGGTTACTGGCAGGATCCTGTTTGTATTTACATATATTTTCATAGTTTTTGTTCATATATTGTGGTTATTGTTGTGTCTGATTGAAAATAACAAATATAAGCAAGCCTTTATTGGTTAGTTCATCAGTTTTCACCCTCCCCTCTTCCCTTTTCTTCCCCCTTCTCTCTCCCCTTCCCCTCCCCCCTTCGGTTCTGGATTTGGATTATTGGGTTGTCCCACAACACCCTTCCCTACGCCTTTTTTGTTCTTTCTCCATCTTTCTTTTCAATTTTTGGTGCTGTCCCCTCCCATGGCATATGTTTTAGGTGACAAAATCGATGATGAGATTAAAGCGGCTCTGGGGGGTGACGTAACCACTGGGAGATGAAGAGATTAGAAAGAAATTTAAAATACAAAAGGCAGGGGAAATACTAGGTGACATGTGAAATGTATTGCGGAAATTAAACATGTTGACAGAAGGAGAGAACTCATTTGTTTGTTGTTGCTTCTTTAGGCCTTATTCACATGAACATATCAATCTGTGCACCTGTGAAAGGGGCCATCCTTAGGCACGTGAAATGCACAGGTGTTACATGCAATTGCATGTAGGCAGCATTTTCAAATAAATGACAGGCAGCTGGTTGCACAGTCTTCTGTTCCGTGTATTGAACCTGCATAGATGTTTACTCCTGAAAGTACTTGAAGATCTGTGCAGCCAGCCACCTATCTTTTATTTGAACAGGTTGCCTGCACACAGCTGCATGAAACAGCTGTGCACCCCATGCATTCCATGTGAGAACGGTCCTTAACATGGATGTACAGTTTGGTACACCCATGTGAATGAGGCCTAACTGTCCAATCAGAGGCTGGGGCATAGGAAGCAACCAGACTGTATATTGCTTAACTGCAGCAGAAAAAATCATAACTTAGCTATGCTGTCTGGTAGAACTGAGTGAACTAAATTAGAGATTAATTTGGCAAGTAAAATTATATATATATATATATATAGAGAGAGAGAGAGAGAGAGTGTGTGTATGGGTGTGTGTGTGTATGAGTGTGTGTGTGTATGTGTTAGTTGTGTATTTAGCCAAATGCCTAGAGACTTGTTTTAGGAAGGATAATCTGTCCAGGATAACAGCATAAGAAGGAAGAGGAATGATGTTTAGTTGTACATTAAGCTGAGTTCACTTCTTATTGATATACTAACTGCAAAGTTGTTTGCTAGGTATTCTGCATAAAGGCAGTGGAGAAAATCTGTTTCTTTCACAACAACCTGCTGTAATCATGAGCATTATGGGTAACGGGCGTAGAAGAAGTATCTCTTGCCCCAGCTGCAATGGTCTTGCTGAAGGTAACAAGCTATTGGCTCCGGTGGCTCTTGCAGTTGGAATTGATGGAAGCCTCTTCGTGGGAGATTTTAATTACATACGACGCATCTTCCCCTCCAGAAATGTCACCAGTATTCTGGAACTTCGGTGAGATTTTCATCTTGACATAAAAGTTAGCTGGAATGTCAGGCAGCATGCTTTTATTAATATGAATTTTATAGTTGACCTGACACAACTCAAAACCACAAATGTTCTAGTTCGTCACACACAAAATCCTTTTAGACAGTGAAGCATTGTAATTATGTGTTTGTCCAAACTGTTTGCATGAGCAATATTGAAAAAGATAAGTTATCACCTAATCTAGTTTAAAAGTGTAAGTTACAAAAAAACTACTGTATTTCTTTTACAATATGAATATGGCCTTCAATAAATACCGGATTTCTTCACTGAAAGACTTACAAAGGGTATTTCTACAGATGGGGAGTCCTTTGGTGTATTGAAGAGCAATGTGTTACTGGCCTCTTCATCAGTGAAGGAGAAAGTGACACTTTGAACAGATGTTTTGAGCTCTGCTAATGTCCTCTGGACTAAGAATGACATTTATCTTTGTCAGAAGACAATCCTTTAAATGTACAGCACATTTACTTGCTGTACATGATTTGTGTTGCTTGTTTATTCTGCGTTGCCCTCTTCAGGATTAAATGTCATTTTATGTCTTTGAAGATTTATTATTTTTATTGTTTTTCCGTTGTTATCATCCCATTTCCAAGACATTTTTCAGACACCAATATCTATTAGCCACTGTTATAATTAATTTGTTTGTAAAGGCTGAAAGTTTTTTACCTTCATGCATACTACGCATGAAAGTAAAAACCTTATCTGTGTAACAACACCCCAGCCCCCCTAATACTTACCTTAGTCTGATCTTCCTCCAACAATGTGCATGAGAGCTTCAGCTCTCAGGGGACTCTCCCTCCTTATTGGCTCCCACTGCTGTTAATCACAGCCAGTGAGCCAATAAGGAGAGGGGGGCTGGGAGCTCGGGAGGAAGCCTGCGTGGGTGCACCCATTGCAAGCTGATTGCTCTGGAGGCACTTGGCAGAAGGGAGGGGCCAAGAGCACTGGTGGGGGACCCAAGAAGAGGAGGATCTGGCTGCTCTGCAAAACACTGCACAGAGCAGGTATGTATAACATGTTTGTTATTTTAAAAAAATCACTTTAAGAGACAGTT
The DNA here is from genome assembly GCA_018402905.1 of Glandirana rugosa. Taxonomy (NCBI): domain Eukaryota; kingdom Metazoa; phylum Chordata; class Amphibia; order Anura; family Ranidae; genus Glandirana; species Glandirana rugosa. Next base: position 1,841,069 of record BLSH010082378.1, read on the forward strand.
TACTAGGTGGTAAAAATAATAATGATATACACAATGCAGTAAGAACAGGTAGTTTCCATTAACTACATAAGATCATAAAAATAGGAACTCTGATCAGCTGTTGTGTCTTGCTCTATTTGCATCCTGTTCTATTCCCTTTTAAAAATATGTATGCGGTGGTCCCAGAGGCGTTGGTTTACTAAAACTGGAGAGTACAAAATTTGGTGCAGCTGTGTAAGGTAGCCAATCAGTTTCTAACTTCAGCTTGTTCAGCCAAACTTTGACAAAACAACCTGGAAGCTGATTGGTTTCTATGTATAGCTGCACCAGATTTTGCATTCTGCAGTTTTAGCAAATCAACCCCAGAGTGTCATTAGATTTAGTGTTATTACTTTTTTTTTTTGCTTGCTTTCTTCCTTATTTGCCTTTTCAACACACATAGAATAGGTTTGATTTACTAAAACGGAAGAGTGCAAACACTGGTGCAGCTGTGCATGGTAGCCAATCAGCTTCTAACTTCAGTTTGTTCAATTAAGCTTTGGCTAAAAACCTGGAAGCTGTTTATGTGCAGAGCTGCACCAGATTTTGCACTCTCCAGTTTTAGTAGATCAACCCCAATGTGCTATCATATGCTGTAAATATCTCTGATCTATCATTTAGTTTGTTTGGCATATCTAATATATAATGCACACAATAACAGGTGTGTTTGGTGTTCATAATGCCACCAATGTATTATGCAGCTGCGATTTCCAGAGAGTTCAGTGATGTCTGCAGTGATTTGCCTATTATTGGGTGAATGCAGCCTGCTTTACTCAGAAAATATTGGTTCTCTGTAATCCAAACACGTAGGGGTTGGTTTATAAACACTAATAGGCTGTGAAAATTTACTTTGTAAGAAAACCCAATCATGTGCAAGTGAAATGATTTTTTTTAAAAAGTATTTTTGGGTATACATTATTGGATGATAGAAGTCAGCAGAGCTTCACTTCATTCACTAAGCTAAAGGAAAATTCCCTTGCTAAGTGAAATTTCCCTTTCAAAGGGAACAGCCTGTTTTGCCTTTAGTAAATAAACCCTGTTAAGTGTACAATTGGCACATAATTAGTATAGCGCAATTCTTGGTTTACACTGCAGTAATGTGAAACAAATTAAATGCTTGGCTGTAAACCCCATTCATGAAATCTGACCTGGGCATATATATCTGTAATGTTTACTTATCTCTCTCCAAAGCCCTAAGTGCCGTGTCTTCCTGCTGCTCCATTCCTCTGTTATCAGCAGAGTCACTTCTGACAAGTTCTCCGACACTTGAAATAACAGCAGCTGAAAATGTGTGTCTGGAAGGGAGCTAAGAGGTAGATAAGCAGAGAGCTTGTCTAGTCACAGTAAAGCTCTGCATGTTCCTTTGTTTCTCTGCCTATGTGGAGGGGGGTGTCTTTCCTCCAATCAGCTCACACACAGTGTAAGCCCAGACTCCACACCCGCTGCTGAAAGAGGACACAATATTTTTAACACAATGTGCCCTTTCTAAAGAATGTAGAAAGGGAAAGACAGCAGATATACATATACAACTTATGTAGGGAGATTTTTTTCATCTCTGTGTATCATCGGAAGCTATTCACTTCACTGGGTATATGAGAAGGTTTACATCCACTTTAATGTGCATGGAAACCCAATGAAATCAATCAAATGTCATTTTCAATATCTCTAAATTTGCAGCTTCCAATAACTGAATACCCGACGATCCTGCTATAAAGGCCCTTTGTTCAAGCACTTTCTATTATAGGGTAACAGTGCTCAGTATCTATCTCCCAGCTGTGCTCTTATGTTGTCATTCTGCCACACACTGTAAATGGAGACTACAAGCTGCCAAGTCCACCATATTTCACAGGCATGCTACACTGTTGTCCCCACCTGGAGATTCATCCTGTGAAATGATGTGCTGCAGTTGCTATACTAACTGCATGTGGACATAAAGTGGTTGTAAATAGGCTGCATGAGATAATTATGATAGGCAGTGCTCTGGCAAATTAAGGGGTCTATTTAACCACTTACGGACCGGAAATATTTCCCATGTTAGGACCAGAGCACTTTTGGCGATTCGGCACTACATCACTTTAACTAACAATTGCGCGCTCGTGCGACGTTGTACCCAAACAAAATTTGTGTCTTTCTTCCCCACAAATAGAGCTTTCTTTTGGTGGTATTTGATCACCTCTGCGTCGTTTCTGATCACCGCTATAAACAAAAAAAGAGCAACAATTTTGCAAAATAAAACAATATTTCTTACTTTTTTCTAAAATACAAATCAAAAAAATATATTAAAAACTAATTTATTCATCAGTTTTGGCCGATTCTTCCTCATTTTTGTGGTAAAAAAGTCGCCATCAGCATTTATTGATTGGTTTGCGCAAAAGTTGCCACATTTACAAACCATGAGAATTAATTTCTGGTGTTTTTACAATTTTTTTTTTACTAGTATTGGCAGCAATGTGTGATTTTTATCGGGACTGCGATATTGCAGCGGACATATCGGACATTTTTGACACTGTTTTGGGACTAATGACATTTATACAGAGATCGGAAATTTAAATATCCACTGATTACTGTGTAAATATCATTGGCAGTGAATGGGGTTAACACTAAGGTGGCAGTGAAGGGGTTAACTGTGTTCCCTGGGTGTGTTATAACTGTGAGGGGGCTGGGCTGGCAGGGGCACTAGAGATCTAACTGATCCCGAGTACAGGGATCAGTAGATCTCTGACATACTGCCTGTCAGAATGTGAAACCCATGTGTTTACATCAGCGGTTCCCCGTTCTGGCTCCGTCACAGGGCACCGCGAGTTGCCAGTGGACATCAAGTTTGCCCGACCCGCGGCCCCGCTCAGGGAACGCGCAGTGGGCACAAGCGCTCTCGCCCCCTAGCCGCCGTGCACTAAAGTAAACTTATTAAAGAGACTGTAGGCTGCGATTTGCAGGACAGAGCCACGCTGTGCTGCTTATAGTCATACGGCAGTCGGCAACTGGTTGAAGATTTACACAGGTTTCACACAAGATGTACCCATTTTGTAACTGAAGCATAACTGATAACTGATCAATGAGTGAATCTTAGATGCAAGTTGTATAAATCATGGGTAAAATTATTGATATACAGACTGTTAAATGCTATTTGGGTTTGCTATTTGGGTTTACATGTATTTTAGTAAGCCATTATCTCTTTGTGCTCTACCATTAGCTACTTATTTTACCATTTTTAAAACCTAGCATTTTAGATATGTTCTTCTTTGATACTGAGCTACCTAGATGTCAAATATTGGGAAACTATGATCTGCCTGCTTATCCTAAAACTATTTTTAGCCACAATGTGTACATTTTGAGAACTGTTCAATCAATTATGTAGATATTAATCTATTTTCTCTCTTTTTTTCTCTTTTTCAATTTGTCATATGTATTTCTTGCCAAAGAAACAAAGAATTTAAACATAGGTAAGGATATAACTTTAAAATATGCGCTTTCTTTCATATACTTTTTGTCCATTTTGTTCTTGAAAGAATCGTTTTCTGAGCAAAGAATTGCTAGTGTGAAAATGTGCCCCACATTTTACACAATGTCTTCTTTTGTAATCATTAATTACATTTTAGCTGTGTGGTTGTGTCAATTTCCATTGTCATTTTTCATTGCTATGTGAGCTCAGTGCCCCAAAAACTTTAAGCTTGCATTTTCATTTTTGTACCATATTCCTAAGCCACATTCTTTATTTCTGCTATTACATGTATCATAAAATTTAGTTTTTATTAGTTATATAAACCTGCCAAGTAGCAATCCTCTTCCATAAACACATATAGACAATTATTTTCTAAACTAAAGGATTAAAATTAACTTTTTCAGAAAAAATAGTGTATAAAATAATCTATGTAATGCAAAAAATGTATGTGCTAAAACACAGTCCCTTCAGAAAGAACATTTACTGTTGCATGTGTGAATAATTTATACTTAAAATGATGGTAATATTTTTGTCAATTTCTGTATAGCAAACAGCTTAAAAGTAACACCAATAACAAACTTTTTGGTTTAAATGATGGTAAAAAAATATGGCTCATTTAATGTTGTTTGTAGATCACAGGTCATATTGAGCTATACCTTTATAGGTAGGTCTTTGTACAAACAATATGGAAAGCCTGGAGTTGGGTTTTAAAATATCCTTTATAAAAATTTCAGCTGGAATCCAATAGATTTTGCAGTGTGGTAAAATTGTATATTTTCTGTCCAGGAATTTAACATGAAATGAAATGCAGGAAAAAATACTGCTAACAAACAATAATCAAATCATGTAAACAATATTGTAGTTAAAATGTCTTGATACCTAAAACCTCTACTTAAAACCGGGCTAAACAAATTAATATTTGTTTAGCCTGGTTTTACAAATCCAGAAGAAATAGGCACAGGAAACAAAGATTCCAATAACAATACACATGGCACCTCTATTTAGATAATTCTAAATAGAGGTGCCATGTGTTTTGTTATTGGAATCTTTATTTCTTGTGCCTATTTCTTCCAGATTTTTAGTCATTTACCATGTAGCAACTCATGTATTTGACTATGTGCAGTAAATTCTTTTAATAAAGGCAAGTCACTACTGCTCTGTTTCCTTGTGCAGGGTGACTGGTCTTGTTTTTGCCCCCTCCCTTGTTGTAGTTTTCTGTAGACAGCTTGTAGTCAGTGGACTTGTGGACTTGGGCCCAAAGCACAGCTTGGCTTTTTGCACAGGCTGTGAGAATTTCACTGCTACTTTTACAAGGTAATATTTTTGGTTTTGTAAACAAAATAGTTTGACACAAAGTTGACGTATATGCTTTGTGGTCATTGACGAATGAACAAAGGCTAGTGACATTATTACAGAACTCATCATTGAACTTTTCAGCAGATGGTTTAGCATAATTCCACTTTTTATTCAGAAGAAGTGAATGCTGTTTATGCAATTATTTAGCCAGTTGTAGATTTTGAGCATGCTAGATCCCTGCAGAAATTTTACTCAAAGAACACAGAATGTACATAACACAAGCTGTCCCTCTACTGCTGTAGAGTATTTCCCAGATGTAAAATGAAAGCCTGAACTTGTTTTGTATTATAGCAGCAACTGGAACTTATGCTGTAAAAACCCAAGTTCTCATCAGTGTTTGTGTACACTGTTCAAATTCTTGATTCAGGGATATAATATAACATTTTTGTTACACTCTATTTTCTATGTTCCATTTATTAGAAAACATATGAGTCTTGGTTGAAAGTTCTGCGAATCTGTAAAAACATTTATATATGGACCCTGATTATTGTTAAAATGCACAAAACAGTATTAAAATTGTTTTAGAATTTCACAGCTCCCAATATTAAGATACCCCCTTCATCAACTTAAAAATTGCAGGTTAAAGTATAGAAAATTCAAGCTTTTTAAATACTTACTTCCTTTTCTTATACATAAATTATTTTTATTTACTTGCAATGTGCTTTTGCCAGAAAATCTGACTACTCTAGGAGAGTCAATTCTGTTGTTCAGCCCCTCCCTCCTTGAATATCATAGCCCTGTCCTCCTATAGGAGTGTCCAGTTACACTGCCCTATATAAACTTTTAAGTAGCTGTCACCATTAAATAACAAGCATAAAATATGTTAATTGCACATATAATCTTATGTGAAGACTTTTATGGAAATTATTGGACTGACAACAAGGTCTCTTTATAGTAACGTTTTGAAAAGCATGCAGGCCCATTAAGATTATGTTGTGGTGCCATGAAAATAGCCACTTCTCTTTATACAATTCTTCATTGCTGCCAAGGTATTAACTTACCTGTAATCTAAGTTCTGTCAAGGTTGTAATTATCCTGTAGTTTAGCCTGAAATAGGAGATATATTGCCAGGATGAAGTGACACAATGATACTGAGTTAAGATGGCATTCCATTTAGCTGACATTATTGACATACTGAACCATGAATTCTATAGAAAAGACCAGTTGGAAAAATGTCTATAAACACACTATTATTCTAGACCGAAAGATTTACCTGTCTTTAAAAGCACCTTGTGGGTAAAAATGACACAAGAACTATTGTGACATCTGTGGTTAATAATCAGGAAACATTTATGGCAGAAGCTACCACATGAAAACATTTACGAAGGATATCTTTAAACTAATCTTTAAACAATAAATGCGGGATTTTTTAGTGAAACAGAAAAACATGATTATTAGTTGCATTTAATTATTAGGCCTCATAAACATGGAGGTTTTTTTACCGCTGCGTTTTTGAGCGTTTTTTGCAGCTCTCCAAGTTATTCAATGGCTCCATACAAACGCTGACTTTTTTGAGCTGTAGATAGCGTCAGCGCTTGTGAGCTGAAAGCAGAACCCATAGCCAGCACGTTCTGAAGCTGCAGCGTTAGAGCGTTTTTGACACTAGCGCGCATTAACACCGTAGTGACGTTAACCTGCATTTTTAAAAATGGCAGCATTTTCGGGTTCAGAAAAAGCAGAGGAATTTTTTTTTAACAAAACGTGACGTATCGCTGGCGCTCACTAACGCGCATTAACTAGATTTTAACCCTGTTTGTCTTAACAAAGGGTTAAAGGTTTAGAGTCGGGGCTTCTTTATTGCATGTTAAGAGGACAGACTTAAGACAGACTCACTCTAACATTGTTCAAAAAACCTTGCAGTCAGCCAAGACACCTTGTCCTTAAACACATCTAAAAGGTAAGAAATGTTTTTTTAAAATGTAGGCATTCTAGTCATGTGAGTGAGAACACACAACAAACATATGGTGGGAGTTTCTCAAATTTGACTGAACAAGTGGAAATACATTTTATGTTTTTTTAAGTGTGCTAAGACTACAAAAATAGAACACAAACTTTGATAGTTGTGAAGTATCTAGGTGAAACATCAGACATCAGTGATATGTAATTTTTTAGAGTAAAACACTAGTGTGGCTTTATGGTAAATAATAAAGGGTCGTTAGTTACCTAATGTATGTATCATGTATCACAGTGATTATTTAAATGAGCGCTACAGTGAAGATGATCATATAGATCACTGAATATACCTATGGATCGCATCACAATGATATGTGTCTGTTTTATAGCAAACAGTTTTTAAATATGCTGCCATCTTGCTGCGTTGAAAGTTGCTATAGAAGTATGTACACTTTTGAACTTCAATACCAAGAATGATGATTTATGCTTCTTAACATTGTGAAATATATATGATTAGTCAGATACAAAGAAAATAATGAAAGTAATATTGAATCCCTGATTTATTTAAATATTTGACTATTTGAAATATTTAGCACATTACAATAAAAGAGGTGAAAGGTGAAGTTTTTCAGAGACGTATGACAAATGTGTCTCAATGAAATGCAGTGTTGTGTGATATTAATATCCCTGTGCATCAATATTCAGGTCCAATTTAAATACTTTCAGTACTGTGTATAACATGTGTGACAGGTCAGTTCAAGTCAGAATATTGTGCATTGTAGCATGACCTTTATCACCTTGCATGTAAACGCATCATGACTAAAACATTTATTTTTTTTCAGTTTTTTTGACAAGTAAATAAATGTTTTTTTTTAGGATTGCAAAAGTCAATTCTGTAAAAAAAACTTGTGCAATTTATTTGGGATCAGCTGTGGGGAAATATGTGTGTGTGTATTATATATTTTTACATACAGTTTATATATATATATATATATATATATATAGATATAGTTAATTTCTTATCCATTCAACTTGGACTTTGAACATTTCTGACAGATAAAACCTTGTCTGTTGTTTAATATGAATAAGTGAAAACATTAAAGTAATAAGCAGCATGCATAGACTAATTTGGAGGATGTTTAGAATGTCTTTTTTAAGTGGATGTGATTTTAAATGATTTACTGTAACTGTAGCAGTAAATTATCACCGTTTCCCTCTGCTTCAACATATGTTTCTTTAGTAAACTTTCCATCAACTGACCAGCAAGACTAAAAAATAGTTCAAGTAGAATTAATTACAGTTTGCATTTGATGAAGCGATGTAAGCACAGATGTTCAATGTTATATTTCAATGGAAATTTGATGAGAGATTAAGATTGGATTTCACACTTCTCATGAATTAGCAGATGGCTGACAGAAATAGATACCGGTGTCTTATGAGGGATACATTTTGGTAGAGGTCTCCAACCATAAGTGAACTGAGTGGATTTGCTCTTTTACATTAGCTGCAATTCACCTGCAGGCAAAAGCACTAAAAGTTTACTTCAAAGGAAACATGTCACAGGGGAAACATGGAGGTTGCCAATGTATACCTCTCCTTCTGAAAATGCTAACTGCATAGTCATCATGCTGAACTTTTATTTTAATACTTTGGTCAGGGCCAGGCAGCTAGCATTTTTAGATAGATGAAAACACCACAGGCCCTCCTGTATCTCACATGACAGTTACATTTCATTTCAATTAAGTATAGCATATTAAAGAATATTGTATGTTTATTCATATAACATAAATGCATCTGGTAGATCAAGGATAAAGGATACATGCTTAATTCCATTAAACACATATAGTGATGTTTCACTTGTTTTCAGAGCTGTCCAGTGATATCTCCTTTGGATATGTTTACCTGCTGATATTAGGTTCCTCATGTGCTATCACTCCTGCCGTTTATCAAGCCAAAAGGGCTAAAACATAAAGCTAGCCATGGGATGTCAACATTTTTATCCAAATATTTTTATATCCAAATATACACTATATGTATGTACCATGAAACAAAATCTCATTTTATGGCTCTTATTTAGATCAGATTACATTAGGTGTGTCACTCAAGTAAGAAATTGTAGTATAAATAAATAAACGATGTACTGATAAGCACAAGCTGCTGTGTAAACATCTGTCTGATCTTGATAGGAGTAAAACATTTTCAATACAACTTTGTGTTAGAATAGAATAAGATGGTTGTGTTCATATCATATAAAATCTATGAATTATTTTTATGTGAATTAAAATGTATTGTAAAATCATCAAGTACATATATTTATGCATGAATATAATAAACTTGGAAATATCTATACTATTAGAATAAATATATGTGTTTGCTTCTATTATATTGCCATGTTGTTGTTACAATGGTGTTCATAAATGTTTACATTTTGCATTGTATTTCCAATGTTCAGGCAGTGGGAGTTATCTGTTAAAGCGTAACTAGTGTCTGTCAGGATACTATCACACAGAAAATGCCCTTATCTTTAATAGGTGTTTCTGTTGGATAGCGCCCTTACTGGCACTCCCACGTCTCAAGGAGTAATCCACTTCCCAACGTTATCTCAGGATTCTATGTGTTGTGGTGACATTTATTTTATATTTTAATCAAATGACCTTTGTTTTCTCTTTCTCAAAGCAACAACATAGCACATAAATATTACCTGGCAGTAGACCCTGTGTCTGGCTCAATATATCTGTCAGATACCAACAGCCGGAGAATATACAAGATCAAGTCTCTTACAGGGGCAAAAGAAATTGCAACCAACTTAGAAGTTATTGCTGGTAATGGTGAGCAATGCATGCCTTTTGACGAGGCAAGATGTGGCAATGGAGGGAAAGCAGTGGATGCCATTCTGACTAACCCAAGAGGCAAGTAAATGGTTATGATGTAAAGTATTATTCTCAGTTGTCTTACTGGGTTTTGGGAAGATACTTTTCATGCACATTGTTTTATTTGTGGCAATTATTTATGTTTTGAATAGATTGGGAAGGAGTCAGTTTTTATTGCTCTCTGTGAATCTGTTGGGTAGATTTCCCCTTACATATTGGCAGGACAGGAATTGATGGGACGTCTCCAATGGGGACACAAACAAAAGAAAAGTTGAAGTTTTGAAGCAAGGAAGGGTTAGAATTTTTGACAATTTTTTATTAATGTCCATATGTAGCTGTCCAGTTGGCAAATGCTGTGCATTTTTCTTGTATGGATAAAACAGGAGTAGGAAATGAAGGGACATCTTTACCAACAGGAATAAACCACTGGCAGTAATTTTGACTCTTTTACGTTTCATCAAATACTAAAGTAATTTAGCTGAAATTAGGCTTTTAAGAAGGGCAACATTGTTACATTCTGTAATTTTTTTAGTAGATGTATTTTTATTTTAACACTTGCCACTTTTGATCTGCAGATTATCATAGCTTAGAGAACACTAACCTACCACTAATGGCTACCAATCACTTCTGTGCATTGCAACTAGCTATCAGATCTAGCTGGCACTAATTAAATGCATTTTGACTTTTTTGAGTATTTCCAACCTCCATTCTATTTTTTGATGTTTTGGAGATTATTGAGAGGAAATCAAATGGGATAGTAACTTAGCATAAGGGCTGAGGTTAATATGGTGTTTTAATTTAAAATTTTTCAATTTTTCATTTAATTTCAGAATTAGTCTACATTACCTTGAAAAGACATTACTGTGATGGCCAAAAGTAAGCATGTAAATAAATTATTGGATGGCTGCACACTCATACCAGTGGTATTGATAAAGCATTTTAGCACTTTTGGTCGACCATGGCGAGGCCTGTTCTGAGTGGAACCTGTCCTGTTAAACTGCTGTATGGTCTTGGCCACCATGCTGCAGCTCAGTTTCAGGGTCTTGGCAATCTTCTTATAGCCTAGGCCATCTTTATGTATAGCAAAAATTCTTTTTTTCAGATCCTCAGAGTTCTTTGCCATGAGGTGTCATGTTGAACTTCCAAGTGACCAGTATGAGAAAGTGAGAGCGGTAACACTAAGTTTAACACACCTGCTCCCCATTCACACGTGAGTCATTGTAACACTAACGAGTCACATGCCCCCGGGGAGGAAAAATGGCTAATTGAGCCCAATTTGGACATTTTCACTTAGAGGTGTACTCACTTTTATTGCCAGCAGTTTAGACATTAATGGCTGTGTGTTGAGTTATTTTTAGGGTACAACAAATTTACACGGTTATGCAAGCTGTACACTCACTACTTTACATTGTAGCAAAGTGTCATTTCTTCCGCAGGGACAGGGAGAACATGCAGTAATTTTATTATGTTTGGTAACAATTAAGTAGTGTTGGATACACAAATACTATAATATTATCATCCAAAATCTACTGAGAGCGTGACATTTATTTTAATACCCCTTTCCAGTGTCATTATAGAGTTAAGCATGGTTTTCAGTCTCTTGTGATTTTAGTATATTTGTTGAATATGTGAATATTAAGTTCTTTCAAAGTATTGTTTCCTAGCAAACAGTTGTCTGATAATATCGGTAGGTACATTAAAGCATACCTCGTGAAACTCTAAAATTCAGAGTGCTGATCCCAAGAACTGTTGTATATCTTTAAATGTATTTTTACATTTATAATAAAATAAATGAATATATTTTTTTTTTATTTCATTATTCAGGAATTGCTGTTGATAAGAATGGGCTTATTTATTTTGTTGATGCAACAATGATACGAAAAGTTGATCAGAATGGAATCATTTCTACTCTTTTGGGATCCAATGACCTTGCTGCAGGGAGGCCTTTAAGCTGTGATTCAAGTATGGACATCACTCAGGTATTAATTGTTTATTTATTAATTATATTTATTCATTACTTTTTTTGTGGAAAGACACAGTTATAATTACCTGAAATATGTTTTGCATCTGTAGCTAATTTAGCTTCACATTTAGAGAGGTTTTATAATATATATATATATATATATATATATATATATATATATATATATATATATATATATA
>BLSH010082378.1:1852820-1864549 GCA_018402905.1 Glandirana rugosa
TACCTAAGTGAACTGTCTCAGGTGGGTCACACTTTCCCCGGATATATATATACTGTATATATTTATAGTCAACTGTGTTTAGTTTTTGACACTTGTAGAAAAGGCATTGTGCACAGTATTCTGTCACTGTTCTCTAATCCGGCCAGGCTATACCCTTAAAGTCACCCCATTGCCAAACAGTTAATTGCAAGAAAATTATTTTTAAAAGATTATATATTTACCTATCATTTTCAATGGATGTTATTTAACTGTATAATACTTCCTTATGTATACAGCCAACAGATTGGCCGCATGCTGGGCACTGGAATCTTAGGCCCCTTTCACACTGGGTGGACTCTGTCAAGTGAATCCATCTGCTCAGTGGGGGATCTGTCCTCTGATCCGACTGTCATCCGATCTGATCAACCAGACTGATGGGAGCGGATCCCCATCTGTCTGTTTTTAGTGGACAGTGTTAGATCAGATGTCTGTGGGTGTAATTGGACATAGAGAGCAATGGATGGTCCAATTGGGTCTGCCTGAAAAACTGACAGGCGGACCCGATCAGTCCATGAATGTGAAAGGGGCCTCAGATTGTTAGACATCTATGTAGTGCAAGGAACTGCCTGATTGCATGCAATTTGAAAGTGTTTGGATTTGACCTCATATTATATGGTTTTGGCAAATCTAAAGGAAAGTTGTACAAAAAAAGTCATAATGCATAGCCAGCTTTAGGAAATTGACTAGACAATGTTTGTTGCAAATTCTAGTAAATAGAAAATCATATATAGAAAAAACACTGCAGGCAAGCATTTTATATATTTATATGCTTGGTTTTTCTATGATTTTTCCTGCATTTTTGAAGTTGGTAACAGGGTCTCTTTAATATTATGTCATTGAATTGTTTAATAGGATCTTATGATTGCAAGCTATGAAATGTTTTGCAGGTTCGTATGGAATGGCCAACAGATTTAGCAGTTAACCCAATGGATAATTCACTCTACGTCCTAGAAAACAATGTTATTTTGCGGATTACAGAAAACCATCAAGTTAGCATCATAGCTGGACGTCCAATGCATTGTCAGGTTCCTGGTATAGACTATTCCTTGAGCAAACTGGCTATTCATTCTGCACTTGAATCTGCCAGTGCAATTGCTATTTCCCATACTGGGATACTATACATTGCAGAAACAAATGAAAAGAAAATAAATAGAATACGCCAAGTGACAACGAATGGGGAAATCTCTCTTTTAGCTGGGGCGGCTTCTGACTGCAACTGCAAAGATGATGTCAACTGCAACTGTTATGCTGGAGATGATGGCTATGCTACTGATGCATTTCTAAACTCACCATCATCCTTGGCTGTAGCACCTGATGGTACAGTATACATTGCAGACCTTGGAAATATACGGATAAGAGCTGTTGTTCAAAACAGGCCTGTTCTCACTTCATTTAATCAGTACGAAGTTGCATCTCCAGGAGAACAAGAATTATATATTTTTAATATCAATGGTATTCATCAGTACACACAGAGCTTGGTCACAGGGGAATACCTGTACAATTTGACTTACAGTGCCGATAATGATGTGATAGAAGTTATCGACAATAGTGGCAACTCTTTGAAAATCCGCAGGGATTCTAATGGTACTCCACGTCATTTACTAATGCCAGACAATCAGATTATCACCTTGACACTTGGTACAAATGGAGGACTTAAGATGGTCTCTACACAAAATCTGGAATTGTCCTTAATGACATATGATGGAAATACTGGGATGTTAACAACAAAAAGCGATGAGACTGGCTGGACAATGTTTTATGAGTAAGTACCTCATAATGAGATATTCTTTTATAGATATAACTGAAATACTTTCCTGAATAATGGATGTATATGCTCTGCATTAATCATTAGCTACACCTTCAAGTTTCTTTCAAATTTCTAAAGTATTTGGCTGCAGCAAGATGCCTCTAAAATATTTCCAACAATGTTTTAAATGTAAGTGAAAAACAAAATACTGCATGCTGATAAAAACAAATATCTTTTTTTGCTGAAAGACTAATTTTATCCAGATATTTCTCTGTAGTACTTGTTTTCTGCTACTAATTCTGATCAGCATCTTTCAACCTCTACACCTGAGCCCAGGTCACCCTGTACCCTTTCTAGTCTGTGACTGCACAACAAAGGGAGAAGCAGCACAGTGATGAGCTCATCTCTCTGTCATGCTACGTTGTCCTCCTATCAGCTTGTTTCTTGTCAGCACATGAATTGATCAGTTAAGTGTACTGCTCCTTTCTCTCACATTCCAGTCCTGCTATACAGGAACTGTAAAAGGCTGATATTAGATCAAGCGTAGGTACCTTATACTGCTTACATAAAAAAAAAAAATACATTTAATGATGTATTGATGATGCATCTTTTTATAGTTCAGCTTTAATTAAGTTATTTGCAGTGTGTTTATTTTGGATGAAAATAGAATTAGACAAATAAAGGTCACTGGTAAATTCTATTCTTAAGTGAATCATAGTCATAACATACACATTTCTTTTATAACTTAGCAGTGAAATAAGAATGAAAATAATATTCTTTTGACAATCTAATATAAGCTTCCAAAATATGATTTCATGTTTTGAGCGGTGCCTATCTACAGGCTTTCTCTTTTACCAACTTCCTGGATTCCTTGCATGCTTTGCAGCTTCTCCTCTGTCCATTTCTTTTATTTACTTTTACAAAGTGAACAAGTTAGGTGGAAAAAAAGACACAATCCATTTAGTCCAACCAATACTGTAATTTCTAAGGACTACATATTCCATAGAACATTGCTGCCTGCAAGCAGTGTTTCATTTACTGAATCCACCTCCCGCACCTCTTTAGTTCAGAAGACAGGCTTTGTGAAATTTGTGACACAGCACTCCAGGGGCATAGTGAATATGTGTCACATAATTGAAAGAATGAAAATATTTGGGATTCTTCAAAAAGTATGTTTTTTTTAAACGTAAAGATTAATCGGTATAGGCTACAAGTAGTTGAAACACAATGGGGAAATGAAAATAGAATTCAAAATTTTGACCAAAGACCATAAATACACTTTACGTTCTGTAACATCACAACAAAATAACTTTCTTGTCATGTATATAACATGTTTTCTTAGAAACGGGATGTCCATTCTGGACACAAGAGATATCATGATTGTTAGAATTCTTTTCTAGTACAGGAAATTATTTTTACAGCTTTTTCATAGTGCTTATTCTGTTCTAAGCAGTGGTAGAATTACCACCACAGCAGCTCATGTGGCCACTCAGAAGCCTGAGGCAAATTCGACCTGGTTGGGACAAGATAGATTGATAGACAGGTCCATAATTTATAAATTGTCTGCTTCACTGCTTTCCTCGTAGTTTAAATACTATCCTTCCACCAGTCCACCTGTGCTTATGCCAGCATCCCTTCTGCCATCAGTGTGGGGGTTATTTACTAAAGTTGGAGAGTGTAAACTCTGGTGCAAATCAGCCTTCAGGTTTTATTGCCAAAGCTTAATGGAACAAGATGATTGGCTACCATGCATAGCTGCACCAGATTCTGAGGTCACCAGTTTTAGTAAATCTCCTCCTGTGTGTCAACTTCAGTTGAGTGATCTCCTCCCAATGGCTTCCCTAAAGTTCCAACATGGAAATGATAAATCGGTGCCTGCAGGCACCACAGGAGATAATTGGAGAGTCTGCATAAGGATAGAGGTAGATACTGCAATACTATGCCAGTACAGCTTATTTTGGAAGGGCGGGTTCTAATTGTATACACTAATAACAATGACTTGCAACCACACAACTGCTACTGCACATCAACCCCACTCCATGCTTTGCAGAAACAAATAATTATTTTTATCCTTCTGTTGCCTGGTTTATGGTACATAATTAACATTCATAGAGCAATGTATCCACCTTGCATACAGCTATATCTAACTTTTTTGCTATTGCCACAGACGGTGGACCAAGAGTCCAGGTATGAGGAAGGCTGATCGATATGCATCGATAAGCCTATAATAAGGCTTACCTGTAGGTCCCAGGAATATCTCCTTAACTTGCACAGTTTAGGAGATATTCCCTGTATCTGCATGTGCCAATGTCATCGGGTGGCCCAGGGTGCCGTTCCTTCAGTAAATGTGCCATAATCGGTGGCTCCCTTGCGCATGCGCGGGAGTGACATCAGTACGGCTCCAGCCAATCACATCGCTGGAGCCGGCGCTGTGATTGGCCAGAGCTGCGGACCTGGAAGAAGCATTTTGCCGGTCACAATGGTATGCCGAGACCACTGCAACAGCTTCATTCCAAGGTAAGTATTTCATAACGAGCTAGTATGTGATGCATACTAGCTCATTATGCCTTTGTTTTGCAGTTTTTTTTTTTTGTGAGTTGACAACCACTTTAAATAACAAGATGTTTGCTTAAATCTCCTTTCATGGTTCTGAGTTCAATCAAAACAAAGTGTAACAGTGGAGTAACAATAGCCATATCAGCCCAGGGTAGCAGATCCAGTAATGTGTGGAAATATAGTGTTGTGTTCCCCTGCGCTACCACTGTTGAATACAAACTGTGAGCAAATGAATGGTAAAGATATAATGAACTGTGCAAATGAACAATATTCAATATGGATCTGCTGCAGTATTTGACTGTGTTCACAGCTACACATACATGAATAGATATACTGATATGGGTAATACTGCGTAATATCCTAGATATACAATAAAACCAAGATATACAAATAAATAAATCAAATATAACAACGTGCAAATAAACTAAAAATCAAATAAAGTCCTTCCAAAAAGTGCTTGCGTGCTTCAGCTAAATAAGTCCATAAAAATTCCTAAATGGCAATCAATAAAGCAGCGATTGTTATAGGTGCCAATATGAACTGAAGAGTTCAGATATAAAGTGCTGTATACGTGGGGTGCTTCAATCAGAGGAGCATCTTATCTGTCTTCCTTTAAAAGTGCTGATATAATGAATTATGTGATTTCACCACCATCTCTATGCAATCTATGCGCTCATCTTCAGGCTGTAAATAAGGTGTTTTGTAATCATATATCTAATATGGGAGAGGGAATGGATCACCACAGATCTTATGTCCACCTTACGTTTAACCCCAGTTCTTCTGCTCACTTTCCAGTCCCTGTAGCTCTGCAGGACATAAAGGGTTAACCAAGAGGACCTCTCATGGTGTAGTAATTAATAAAATTGAATGGTTTATTTAGGTAAAATATGAGCTTACATCAAAACATTAAAAATGAGCATAGAAACAAGCTAAAAACGGCATTCACCCGCCTCTCACATCACTTCCGTTATTAGGCCACTCCCTACTCATTGCGTTACACTACGTGACTTCCTCAGGGGAGGGTGCAGAAGAACTGGGGCTAAATGCAAGGTGGACATAAGATCTGTCGTGATCCATCCCATCTCCCATATTAGATATATGATTACAAAATGCCTTATTTACAGCCTTGAGCACATAGATTTCACAGAGGTGGTAGTGAAGTCACATAATTCATTATATCAGCACTTTTAAAGGAAGACAGATAAGATGCACATCTGATTGAAGCACCCCACGTACACAGCACTTTATATCTGAACATTCTATTCTTATTGGTACCTATAACAATCACTGCTTTATTGATTGCCATTTATTAATTTGGAATGACTTTATTTGATTTTGTTGTTTACTTATACAATGGTATATTTGATTTATTTATATATTTTGACTTTATTGTATATCTAGGATATTGCGCAGTATTACCCATATCAATAGATCCAGTACTGTATCATTAAGTATTGCAGAATTCGCTGTTGACACTGACCCTGTAGCCCCATGATATTTACAGTCAAGAAGAGCTGAAGTGAGACATGTAGCAAGAGACTTTAGAATTGGTGTGTTGTTGCTAGTCACAGATCCCCATTGGAGGCTGTACAGTAAAGAGAATTTGTTTAACTATTTGTAGTGTAGATTTCCTTGCCCTCAAAGCTCAGGTCATCCTGGCCAACATTAAAATAAGCTCTGTATGCCTCACATCGTCTTTCTGAGGCTGTAAAAATCCCAAAGTGTCTCCTCAGCTAAAAACTGACAACTGTTTAAAGTTCTGTCATGGAAAAAAACTGTTTAAAGAAGCGTGTATTAGGGTTTTAAGTAATTGTATGCTAACAATTATGTCATGTTATAAAATACTGTGATGGTCACTAGGGATGGGCCAAACACCCCCCAGTTCGGTTCGCACCAGAACATGCGAACAGACAAAAAATTTGTCCGAACATTTGAACAACGTTAAAGTATATGGGACCTAAACATGAAAAACCAAAAATGCTAATTTTAAAGGCTTATATGCAAGTTGTTGCCATAAAAAGTTTAAGGGGACCCGGGTCCTGCCCTACGGGACATGTATTGATGCAAAAAAAAAGTTTTCAAATCAATTGTTTTTTCAGGAGCAGTGATTTTAATAATGCTTAAAGTGAAACAATATAAATGAAATGTTCCTTTAAATATCATGCCTGGGGGTTCCCTTAGTCTGCCTCTAAAAGGTCACACCTCTGTGATGTTTAGAACAGTGGCAGAGCAAAATGACATTTGTGAAGGAAAAATTGTCATTTATTATCGCGGCTGTAGTGTATTCATATAAAAATAAAGTGCAGTGCTAAACATTTACAGATACTAAAATGTCCATAAAAGGTCCATAGATGAAAATATCATATAAAATGGAAGGAAGAAGAGGGAAGGGCTCCACAAGTGTGCAGATGGTAATGAAGTCCAAAAATCCACCAAAGTGTCTCCCTGCACCAAGTGGCAAGCGACACCAAGTGGCAAGCGACCAAGTGACACACTTTTGAGCAACAAGCTCAGTGGATCGATCAGCTCCCGATCAGCGACTCCCCCAAAGTGCCTCCTGGTCTGTGCGCTTTCAACTATGCCACATCACAGACATCCGACCAGTATGCAATAGAAGGAAAGACATTTAAGAGCACTCCGTATGACTCATAAACAGTTATTAGAACGCATTGCACCTACATGTCATATAGTAAAACCAGCGTGTAAAACATCCAGATACAGCACAGAGCTGCGTTCCTGCAAGCAGCAAAGGGTGACGCTCATCCTGACCCCGTACGCGTTACATCATTACTCAACTTCTTCAGCGGACGGGGCTGTAATGTATTGCCAGCTCCCGGCAATATACAGAAAAATCACTGAAAAAATTTGCGTAGGGTCCCCCCAGTCCAAACCAGGCCTTTTAGGTCTGGTATGGATTTTAAGGGGAACTCCACGCCAAAATAAAAAAAATTGATGTGGGGTCCCCCCTAAAATCCAAACCAGACCCTTATCCAAGCATGCAACCTGGCCAGCCAGGATGGGGTGGGGTGAGCGAGCACTCCCCTGAACTGTACCAGGCTACATGCCCTCAATATGGGGAGTATGGGTGCTTTGGGGCACCACACCCCCCCACCCAAAGCACCTTGTCCCCATGTTGATAGGGACAAGAGCCTCTTCCCCACAACCCTGGGCTGTGGTTTTGGGGGTCTGCAGGCGGGGAACTTATCTGAATCTGGAAGCCCCTTTAATAAGGGTCCTCCAGATCCTGCCCCCCCATGTGAATTAGTATCGGGTACATCGTATGCCCACTAATTCACCAAAAGTGTCAAAAAAGAAAAAAACACAGGAGACAATTAGGGATAAGTCCTTTAATAAAAAGAAAAAAAAAGTGTCCCCCTTTGTAATCCACTTCAATCATGGCGTGGGACGGACCCAGAAAAAAAAAGCCTGCAACAGCTCCTCCATGGGAGGGCTCCCACCGACTGAGCTCAGTTTGTTGTAACAGTTTATTTATAGTGAAGGGGGGGCCACGCGGTGATGTAATTGAGTGACCCGCCCCTCTGATGACACATGATGACAGAAGGGGCGGGGCCACCTGTATATCACCGGTAGCCCCGCCCTTCACTATAAATAAACTGTCAAAACAAACTGAGCGGACGGTGGCAGCCCTCCCATGGATCAGGGGCTGTGCGCGCCGTCTGCACACTATACATTATGGGGCATTCGGTGGTGCCGACGTTGCGCCGAACACCCCATAATGTTCTAAATTTGGGAATCGGGCTAACAACGGAAGTTCAGCCCGAACGTATGCTCGGGCCGAACCGTTGGCCCAGCCCTAATCATCACAGTGTCCTCCTTTTCCCTGACAACTTCTGTCCACAGCAATTGTCTCTAGTAGCTTACTGAGTATTCTGACAGTTCTCCTGTTGCTTGTATTCGATTTGGACATACTTAATGGTAAAGAAGAGGTTAGTGGTTTCTAAAAAAAATTAACATTCATACTCACCTCTATGCTGCAGCATTGGTGCCGCAGCTGTCCCTCTAAGATAAGAAATGAGCAATTGATCACATGACCACTGATCCCTCAGATCTCGATCTGCTCTGAGCGGAGGGCAGTGATTGTAAGTCACTGCTCTCCACTTTGCCCCTCCATCACTCATTGGAGCGGGGGCAGGTGCAGCTGGCTTTGGCTAACAGCTGGGAATTGATATGCAGAGTTGATTCTGGGTCACAAGAGAGCAAATAGTGAATGCATGGATGTCCCACAATAAAGCTGGCCATGCAAAGTGAGTTTTTTTTCCTCCATTAACAAAATGCAGGGACACAAGATCTCTATCTTCTTCCCTGTCAGAATGGTGATCTGCCTTGTTTACATAGGCAGATGGCCGTTCTCCCTCTCTGGGGAATGATTGTGGACCTGCTGATTGGCTCCCCCTCTGCCCAATCAGGCACGTACACCCCCAGTGTCTATTGCACGGAATGACATACAGGTACGTCGTTTCGCACAATAGAGCTGACCTGCCACAGTACATCTGCGGTAGGCGGTTGGCAAGCGGTTAATTTGTAGGTAATAGGTAATAGGTAGAAACATGGGTCAAGCAAACATACGCCATGGTCTTTTCTATATACAGTAGATGTGTCAATGTATTTATTTCAGTGGTGTTGCTAGGGGGTGGCTACTTGGGCTATAGCCCCAAATCTGGCGCCCATAGGGTTGGCTGTGGGCTCCATCTGCTCAGCTGGTGGCCGGGGGAGGAACATGACTAGTTAATGTTATCAGGCACAAGTTCTTATCTACAGTATATTAAGCAGTTCTGACAATGTAATCATTGTCCCGACATTCACTTCTATACCAACCTGCCAGGCAATGTAATTGTCGGGAACCGCAGCACAAGGATTACTCTGCCGGGACTTTTTCTGACTCAGGCAGAGCAATCCTTGTCCTGCGGTTCCCGAAAATTACATTGCCCGGCAGATTGGTATAGAAGTGGACGTCGGGACAATGATTAAATTGTCAGAACTGCTGAATATAGATAAGAACTTGTGCCTGATAACATTAACTAGTCATGTTCCTCCCCTGGCCACCAGCTGAGCAGATGGATCCCAGATCCCAGTCCGGTCTGGATCACCAAGAGGTAAGCACTTGAGCTGAGGGGTTAAACAGTCCTGTTGCTTCCCCTGGCCCCCAGCTCAGCAGAATTTTTTAAATAATTGCTGCAGACAAAGGGGACTCTCTGGGGACCTTGATGTAAGGGGGGCTCTCTGGGGGACCCAAATGTAAGGGGGGGCTCTCTGGAGACCATTATGTAAGGGGAGGCTATCTGGGGACCCTGATGTAAGTTGGGCTCTCTGGGGACCCTGATGTTAGGGGGCTCTCTGGGGACCCTGTTATAAGGGGGGCTCTCTGGGGACCATGATGTAAGGGGAGGCACTCTGGGGACCCTTATATAAGGGGAGGCTCTTTAGGGACCCTGATGTAAGGGGGGGGCTCTCTGGGAACCCTGATGTAAGGAGGGGGGTTCTCTGGGGACCCTAATGTAAGGGGGGCTCTCTGGGGACCCTGATGTAAGGAAGGGGCTCTCTGGGGACCCTAATGTAAGGAGAGGCTCTCTGGGGGCCCTGATGTAAGTAAGGGGCTCTCCGGGGACCCTTATGTAAGGGGAGGCTCTCTGGTGACCCTGATGTATGGAGGGGGGCTCTCTGAGGACCCTGATGTAAGGGGGAGGTTCTCTGGGGACCCTGATGTAAGGGGTATCCACACTCAGATAAATATATATATACGTACATACACACGTATATTATATACATGTGTATGCCCGCCTAAGCGTATGACTTTCTTTACTTCACTGCTATGGGCTCTAGCCCCAGATCTTTTGTAGACCTACCAACACCCCTGATTTCTATTATGTATTTTTCATTTGCAGTAGAAACTTAGTGCACTTTCTAGGATTGCATGCATTTAATATGTTAGGGCTGCATTGTAGGATTATTTTTTATGGATCCTGGACTTTTCAGTTTTATATAGTTTGAGATGCCATATACAGCTATCGGGCTCATAGTAGATTCTCCTACTCTTCTTTTGTACATTATTAGAATTATTTTAGCCAGTGTCACATCTTGCACAACGCTGGGGTTACTATGACAACATCTGTGGAGCAACTGTGTTAAAATTTTATGCTGCCATCTATATATCCTCACACAATATATTATAGGTTAAAATATATACAATAATATGTGCATGAAAGGCAGCAAACCACAGGCAATACTTGTTACTCTAACTATTTTATTTTATGCGGTAACAAGAAAAATTGTTTACAGGTGCTAATGTCAGATAACAGAAAATATATGTGTCTTAAATGTTTCATTTTGTGATTTTTTTCCCTCGGTAATAAAAAAAAATAGCAATTTTGAGTTACTTGTAAAATCATTATTTTAGAGTACAGTACAGGAAACAGGACTGTTATTTATGGGCCGTGGGTTATACAGTATGTTGCTACCTTCAGGTGATTGGATATTGGCAAAAATGTTTGCAAGGGTAGCCTATAGAGTATTCCCATATAATCCCGCTTACAAGGCTTCCATTTTTTTAGCAAGTATAGCCCTCTTTTGGGGGATTATGAGAAAAGACGCTCCCCAAAACAGTATAATGCACTAAACCTGTAGACAAACAAGAGAACAGAACCTCCTCTAAGTGGATGATAAGTGGGTTTGATAATAAAGTTGGAAGTGCCTCCAACCAGGACAGGGCCTCTGTGAACAGAGTTGATTTCCTTCCTGGGAAATTAACCAATAATCGAATCAAAGTAATAGGGAGCAGAGGAACCACTACAATCAACATATAACATTAACCGCAAATGGATAGATGTACACCAGTATGAAAATAATAATACAACCTTTATATAAGACTCATGAAATGTGGTGGCTGCATTTTTTAGGCTTTTTTCCTTCATGTTTACCTTGTGTTCTAGGCAGTAACACACCTCCTGTATTAGAATGGAGGACATGGGCACATTTGAACAGCAGCATTGGTAATCTTGGGGGAGGGAAGTGTTAGAGGTGCTAGCATATTTAGATACACTAACAAACTGAAGTTGCTAATATTTTATAGTTAAACATTTACAGCAAACAGTTTTGTTCCTTTGGGATAAAGGTTTTTAATATAGATGATATACTTAAATGTTTTGGGAAATAATTGAACATAAGCACTTGCACAATATTTTAGGTCATATATTTTAAATAATTCCTGAGCGCTGTTTCACTTTTAAGTAGGTTTTTAGGAAATGCCTTCTACACTTGCCCTTTGATGGTGAATGCCTCTTTGGGGAATCTTTGACAATTTGTGAAGGAAGTTACTGGAGGAAAGGCACTCCTACCCCACAAAACATGTCTGAGTCTCATACTACTAAGA
>BLSH010082378.1:1864656-1874878 GCA_018402905.1 Glandirana rugosa
GACAACAATGGTATGAGATTTAGAACACTTCCATTCTGTAAAACGTTAAGGTCTCGTCCTAACCTCTAGGTGGTACGGTCCCGCTAATCTCGAACTGACCTATCTTCGTAACCCATTAGGTCCCTAAACTAGATGAACAAGTTGTAGAACTCCTACAACCCAACTTCTTCAGACCTCACTTTATCCCTTTACCTTCAACAGAGTTTCCTCCGGTGGTACTCAGGTTCTTGGGAGTACGTTTAACACTCCAAATCAACACTGGACTCCTAGGTTCTCGAACTGGAATTCATCCGTCAGAAGAGGCTGTATAATCAACTTTCCAAAGTCTGCCCTACAATATCTCCCCATCTGGAGTACCTGGGTCTAATCTTGGAGACAGCCCAAGCCAGGATCCCCCTTCCTTAGGAGAAGACTGCCTACTTAAGGTCAAGCTCTTGGATCCTCAGGTCACAACTAAACCTCACAATTTGCATGAGGGTTCTTGGACTCATGGTGGCCTCCTTTGAGACAACTTCCATTTCCCTATTTCACTCCAGACTTCTTCAACCCAACATCCTCAAGATGTTGAACAAGTAGATCAAATCCCTGGATTACCCAATGCTTCTATCCAGTCAAGCTCTAATCGCCCTGGCATGGTGGATCTCCAATCCTGCTCTGGAATTGCAAAATGTCTTACCTTCACAAGATTTAGAGTATGGTAACAACAGATGTGAGCCTTACAGACTGGATCTGGAGTGTACAATTTCCTGATTATCGCTCAACATTCTGGACTTGGGAGCCATCAGACTGCCTCTACAATATCTATAATATTGGACCAACCTTCTAAGAGATCACCCATGTGAAGAAAATTACATTCCAGCTCTTTTGGCTGTCCAATTCTGGCGATAGAAAATTGTCAGGCTAAGCTGTCAAATCCTAGATTTGTTAAGTATCATGAGGAGTTATGTCTCTCATATTGGGCCCACAAAGGACCCGAGTGTCAAGTAAGGAGTGTAATTTGAATTTTAAGTACTTACATACTCCTGTGTATTTTGTACCAGAGTCTTCAACGGAAGGTAGAGGAAGGATCGTTCCTGATACGCTCGAGGCAGGAGATCCATTGCTTTAATCTATCACCAGATGGGGTTAACCTTAGACTGAGGAACTGATAACGAAAGGAAAGGTTAATAACATATAATGAAAACTCGCTGACTTTAGGTAGATGTAGTAGAGGGAGATTATGCAGGCCTGGATGTTCCAACTGGATTATATGTTGTATTAGGTGCTATTCTTTTCTGGGTCTACGGTGAGCTGGGGAGGAAGGGCTACTTCCTTCTCCCGGTATGTGTCTGTTTGCTGGAGGTGGGGAGTGTCTTGCTGATATGCGTCACCTTCTTTGTGCGGATGGGTCACCATGTTGCTGCATTTCCATGGGTTCTTCTAGAGATTGATGCTGTGGGCGGAGATCACTGTACCAGTTTGGCAGGTCAACCAGGGGGATGTTCAGCCTTTCACAGAAAGAGGGCAGATCTTCTGGAACCGTTAGGAGTGTTGGTCGATTTGGGGGGCCTGCTGATAGGCAGAATGGGAACTTCCAGCGATATGGTATGTTCCTTTCTCTGAGAAGGTCTAAGAGAGGGCGTAGGTCTTTACGTTGCTGTAAGGTCATTTGGGAAAGATCCTGAAATAGATTTATTTTGTGGCCTTGAAAGAGGACACGTCCTCTGGTTCTGGCGTAGTATATCTTCTTTGAGTTGGAAATTCACAATGTTGCAGATAACGTCTCTTGGGGGATGGTTGTCTCGACCCCTAGGTTTTAGGGCTCTGTGAAATCTTTCCATTTCTATTGGGGTGTCTAGTGGTCTTCCCAATAGGCTTCTGGGAGGTTTCTGATCCTTAAATTGTGTCTGCGACTTCTGTTTTCTAAGTCTTCAAGGTGGTGGCGCATGTCCCTGAGGTGCAGTGTATGAGAGTCAATGGTGTGGTTAGTGGTTCGGATTTCAAAGTCGTGACGGATTGTGGTATCTTCTATTTCCTCTACTCTCTGCACTATTTTATGGAAGTCTTGTCTGAGTTCCGTGATAGCAGCAGTGAGGGTACTTTTAATGTCTGCTGCTACAGCATGTAGGTCTTTCAGGCTTAAAGTCCCCTGGACCTGCTCGCAAGGTGGAGATGGGCCTTTTTGTGTGTGCCATGTGTCCCTTCTCACAGGGCTTGTACTGGCTTGTCTAGCGCTTCTTCCTGAAGCTTGTGAGTACAGCATGTTGTCATGTGAACGAGAACGAAAGATGTCCGCTATAGGTTTGGATGAGTCCACTGACAGAGCCATAGGAGAGCGGGAACTTGTAGGGGATTGGGCGCCCTTGTTTTTACCCATCCTAAAATGTAGAGAAAGCTTCTAGTTTTAGGGGATGGACCGCGGGGTGCAGAGCACGGCGATTTAGGCGAGCATTGTTTCCAGGGATAATTTAAAACCTCTCAGGGAAGTCAGATATGGCTGAGTGGAATATATGGCCAGAATCTTTGCTGGTGGATATATATGAACAGCCTTTGGTATGCACAGGGGGTTAAGATGTCAGTTATATAGGCCTCTATAGGCCGTCAGGCAGTCCTGGGTAATAATCTGGGCCAAGCTCAAATCTCATGTGCTGGAGAGGGTCCGAAGTCTTGAGTAGTGGTCCCCAGGTGTGGATTGTGTGCAGGATAGGGGCGGATGGTATGTGGGAGCTCCGTTTATCCTGCTGTTCGGTCCGGACCGTGTAGGCATCAAAGCTGCGGCCTCGATTTTAGGCCGGTGCGGCAAGGCGCGACCGATCCTCTCGATTCCCGGCTTGTTTTAAAGCTGATAGTCTGGGGAATGTGTCTAGGATAGTGGGTGCTCTCACCGATGTCTGTGTGAGGAGGATTCCTCTGGATTGATGTCGGTTCGGCGGAGCTTCAGCGGCGAGCGTCTGCTCCTCAGCTCGTCCGGACACGCCCCCTCCAAATCCTAGATTTGGGGAAGTGGTTTCTGAACACAGAGATCTTCCAAAATCTCTGTCAAAGGTAGGGAGATGCAAATGTGAATATCCTGGCTTACAGGTTCAACAACGAGCCGAAACAAATTTGTAGTCAAGAGGATCTTCACAGTAGATCCTCTCTAAACTGCTGCACAAAATAGAGAAGTATATGGTCCTGAAATATATATTTAGACTTCTGGTGGATGAGCCTCGGACTTCCAAGAAGACCACATTTGTTGAGCCAAGGCCCTCTGCTCTACCTGTTTCTTGGTCGCTGACTTTAACTCCATGGCTGATGAAATCCAAGTCGTAAAGGATAGGGGTATCTCTTACTCAGTCATTCGCTCTATCACTCATATTTTGGCCTTTATTAAGTCTGATCTTGATGTCTGACCCTAAGTACTCTCAAGGAATAGGTCTCTGCCTTATTTACCTTCTTCCAGAAAAATGGTTGAATCACAGTCCTTTATCAGGACTTTTCTACAGGGAGATACTTATACACTTTTACCTCTTGCGTTACCTTAAAACTCAACCTGATGCTCTTTCCTCTTCAGAGACCCTCCTTTGTATCTATTAGAGTCATTCCTTTGGAAGACCTCATGTCACAATCCTGGCGGTGGAGTCTGGTTTGTGCGGCGAGCAACTTCTCTTACTATCCCGCTTCGGGAGCCCCTGAAAGTGGGAACAGGAGGCTCGGGAGTGCAGGATGGCACGAGGAATTGGCTGGTAGCAGGTACTAGCAGAGTAGGCTTCAGTGCAGAGATGGTAGAATAGTTGTACAGACTGGGTCGGCAACGGTCTGGTAATGCGGCACAAGAGGAGCAAGCGGATTGATGGTCAAGCACAGGCAGGGTTCGTCAACAGACAGGCAGCGAAGTACAGAAGGGAGCAGGCAGAAGAGTGGCCGTGGACAAGCTGAGGTCATTACAGGCGGAAAGCACGGGTGGTCAGATCAAGCTGGGGTCACAGGAACAGGAAATGCACAGGTTCAGATCGCTGGGAAACACAGGATATTCTGTAGAACGGACAACACTGGCTGCAGGGTGCTGTCCACTTAAATGGGCCATTTGGGTGCCAATAACGGCGCATACGTGCACACATGTGCACATGTACACGCGCACAGGCACGCGCACAGGCTTCCAGACCCAAATTCCAGGGGCAATAGTTGTTTCCTGACACCTCACCTCTAAGATTGCTTTTTTGGTTTCCATCACATCTGCTAGGTGTGTTTCTTAGTTATCAGCATTCTCTTGTAAAAAGCCTTGTCTTATTTTGCACAGGGACAAGGTGATTTTGATACAAAAATCTTCCTTTTTGTTTAAGGTGGTCTCCTTTTTCCACCTCAAAGACATTTCCACCCTTTACTCTTTCCTGCCCAAAGCATGACAAGTAAATTGCTCTACATTGTCTAAATGTTGTCAGGGCTGTCAAGGTCTACTTGAAAGCTGTAGCCTGTATTCACAAGACTGCATCCCTCTCTATCCTGCCCGGGAGCTCTTGTAAAGAATAGCCTACCTCCCACTCCCTCATTGCCAGGTGGATCAGACCAGATCAGATAATTTCTGGGGCCTGTGGCCTTATGAAAAATGTTCTTCTCCTTTCCATCAAAGCCTATTCCATCAGAGTTTTTGGTGTCTAGTGGACTTTCAGCATCAAGCAACTGTATGCCAGATTTGCAAGGCCACCAACTGGTCCTTTGTTCACACATTTTCCAAGTTCTACCAAGTGGACATTTAGGCTTCTGCTGATGCAAGCTTCAGATGCTTGGTGTTTCAAGCTATTATGTGAGTATTTTATTCGGGTTTCTTAAACCCTTATGTTTCCTGTAGACCTGTTGGCAGTTCTAAGAAGCTCTGTTGTTCCCCGCCTTTCAGGTTTATTGCTTGGGTACATTCCATGGTCTATGAATACCAGACTTGTGTCCTATACTGTATGATTAATGCAGAACAAACCCAAAAGCAAACATTTATTGTATTGCAGTTGTGCATTTTTGTTCTTTCACATACCATATGGCAAATTACCAAAAAAAAAAAAACAACATAAAAATGATAATAATAAAGGAAACTAAAAAAAGAGAAAAACCCATGTACTCCAAAGTCCATTCAATAGGAATGAATAATCCGTGCCACCACTTTTTATTTGATGCCCTTCTGCCCCTTTCATGTTCCGCCACTCAGGAAACAGACAATGCACTCACCAGAGCCTATTAACCCTATTTATCAATTGGGTCAAAAAGCACTTAAGGTGTCAATGCAGTCACGTGCCTTCTCCTTTTGTACCACCAGGTGTCTCTTTGTATTCGAGCGTATCCTATTAATGCTTTTTAAACAGAAAAACACAGAGGAGGGGGATCATTGCACAACACATTTATTGCTTTCTGCTTTCCTATGCACAGAAATAGTAGCAATGTTTCAGAGTTGGTGAATGACATTCTCAAGAGCATCAACAAAAAACAACAGGCCTGAATGCATCACCAGGTTACTGGTCTCTGTTTATGCATCTCAATGAAGTGGCTTTAGTCTGATAAATAGACATGACAGCAATTGCCATCTGCAGAACTGGAGCTGCAAGAGCAATGGCAGTAACCTTTTCAGAATAGACTATTTTTAAAATCCTTTTTCCAATATCAGCAAAAGCTTAGGAGAAGTACCGCACCTTTTCAGGGCAAGGCCAATTACCATAAAGTGCACAGCCATGTCAGTGTATATGGAAAGTATTTTTAGACTTAGGCAGTCTCTTAGTACCCATAGGGGTCTCTTTTAGCTGTGTAGAATCAGATGCTGTTAGCCAAAGGCTAATGCGTACATCATCAGTTAATGTATCCATAGTGGAAAGCTTTTGGTGTGAAGCCATAGCTTGTAATTCATAAGTTCCAGGGGAAAAATCCCCTGCTGCCTCCAGTACAAAATCAATGTAAAAGAGGTTACACTTCAGATTTTTTAACAGGGTTAAAGGAAAAAATTGGATTTTTTTATAGATACTTACCTGTAAAATCCATTTCTTTCTAAGGACATCACGGGACACAGAGCAGGCTATATATTCATATACATACTGGGTTATGCGCCACCTATAGGTGAATGAACACTGGCAATCAAATAAAAAACAAACAGGAAGTTCCCCCTACTATATAACCCCTCCCACACTGGGAGCACTTCAGTTTTGTAGCAAACAATGAACTCCACAAAGACAGAGGGGAGGGACCTCTGTGTCCCGTGATGTCCTTCAAAAGAAATGGATTTTACAGGTAAGTATGTATAAAAAATCCAATTTTCTTTCTTGAACATCAGGGGACACAGAGCAGGCTATATATTCATATACATACTGGGAAGTCCCAGAGCAATCCTTGAGGGGAGGGAGACACGATCCCAATTAAACCAAAAAGCAGAATCCTCCACTGTTCTAACATCCACCTGTTGGAATCTTGTGAATGTATGTACTGAGGACCATGTAGCAGCCTCACAATCTGTGCCACCGATGTCTGGTGGCAGAAGCCCAGGAGGTCTCCATCTCCTGGTGGAAAGAGCTCTCACCCTGAATGGGGAGCTCTCCCCCTTTAAACCATAAGCTTGAGTAATCAGCTGGCTAATACACAGCGAAAACATCTGCCTTGGAATACCGCCTAACCCTTCCTAGGGCCTTCAGGCAACAAAAAAAGGCATCAGTCTTACTGACATCTGCAGACCTCTTCAGATAGATCTTAATAGCACACACCACATCTAGAGTGCAATTGTCTCTCCTCCGATGAGGAGGGCTGAGAATAAAAAGAAGGTAAGATAATATCTTCTTTGAGATGAAAGGCCGACACTACCATCGGTAGGAAGGATGAAAGAGACCAGAAAACCACCTTATCCTGGTGCAATCTTAAGTCTGGCTCTTTACAAGGAAGAGCTGCCCACTCTGAAACCCTTCTGGCTGGGGTGATGGCAAAAAAAGAAAAAAACTAGTTTCCTAGTCAAAAGGACCAAGGGAATCTCCCTAATAGGTTCAAAAGGCTGCTTCTGCAGCACTGACGAAACCAAATTCAAATCCAAATTTAAATGGACAGGGAGGCAATCTAACTGGGGCTGAATTATCCCTTGTAGACAAGTCCTGATCAAGGAGCGAGACGCCAAGGCCTCTGAAAATATACGGATAAGGCAGAAACCTGCCCTTTGATTGTAGTCAAAATCAGCTTCAAGTCTACTCCTGCTTGAAGAAAGACTAGCATTTTACCAATCACATACTTGCAGGGATGCTATTTCCTGATCTCACACCACGCAATGTGAGCCTTCCAGACCCTGTGATAAATCTTCCTGGTTACTAGCTTTCTAGCGTTTACCATTGTAGACAACACAGGGCCCAAAAACCCCAGGATCTCTCAATACCGTGGCTTAAATTACCATGCTATCAACTTAGTGCACGTAAATTCAGGTGGAATATAAGTCCCTGAGAGAGTAGATCATATTGGATGGGAAGCTGGCAAGGCCCGTTTGCCGTTAACCTCATTATCTCTGGGTAGCAAAGCCTCCTGGCCCAATCTGGTGCCGCTAGAATGTCTGCCGTCGCAGGATCTCCTGCTCGGGACACAAACTGCTGGACTTTGTTGTTGAATCGGGATGCCAATAGATCAACCTCTGGCATCCCCCAGTGTGGGCAAATTTCCTGAAACATTTTGGGATGCAGTGACCACTCTCCCAGGTGTACCTGTTGGCGGCTGAGAAAGTCCCCCTTCCAGTTTTCCGATGCCTGGAATGTGACCTGCAGAGAGTCTTGCAAATTGCCTCTGCTGTGGTCTTGTCAGCCTGTACCCTTACCAGGTAGCCCTACAACCTGGATGTCCAACACCTCAGAGCTAGCCAAATGGCTCATAGCTCTAGGAGGTTTATGGACAATCTCTGCTCCACCAAGGACCATCTCCCCTGGACCGTGGAGTCCTCCATGACCATTCCCCAGCCTATAAGACTGGCATCTGTGGTCACAATCTTCCAAGACACTGGAAGAAAAGATCTGCCCTGAGACAGATTCTGGTTTACTAACCACCAGGCGAGATTCCATTGAGCCCTGGGAGATAAGGATGTGCAGGAATCTAAAGTCTGCAATTGTCTGTTCCACTCTGCCAGGATGTTGCGCTGAAGCGCCCTGGAGTGAAACTGTGCATAGGAAACTGCCTCAAAAGAGGCTACCATCTTCCCTAGCAGCCTCACACAGAGCTGAACTGAAGAGTGTCTCATCACCCTCCCCTGGCTTACCGGAGCCTTGAGGTCGCTGATCCTCTCAGTGGTGAGAGTATCCTTGCCTGGACTGTATCTAGCTGTAGACCTAGATATTCCAGAAACCGAACTGAGTCTAGTAAGGAATTCCCTACATACATGACCCAAACCCTGCTTTCCAGATTGTTAGGGTCACATTCTGCTCAAGTCACACTGAGACTGATCTCTGAGCATGAGGTTGTCCAGGCATCCCATTATTAGAACCCCTTGTGACCCTAGAAGGCCCAGCACTGGAGCCAGAATCTTTATGAAGATTCAGGAAGCTATTGCAAACCTGAATGGCAGAGCCAGAACTGGTAGCGTTGTTCTTCTATCGCAAAACACAAAAAACCTCTGATGAGGTAGCAAAATTGGCACATGCAAATATGCATACTTGATATCTATTGATACCATCGGAGGGTTAGGGGAAGGAGACCTGTCACGCTTCTCACCCTGTGTGGTAGAAGCAATCATACCAGCAATCCTGGTTTCTAAGCTCAGCAAGGCTGCCGATAGGTCATCTTTAGTAACATACTCTGAGGAAACAGATGAGGGGTCAGCTACCATACCAGGCAGCCGCAGCAGCTCAGATAGCCCAGTCGCTGCTGGTCTTTCAGGGGAAGCAATAGAAGCAGTGGTCCGACTAGCCTCAGTAAGAATCAGAATCAGAATCATAATCAGAAAAGGTTTATTGCCATGATCTGTAAACAAGGTTCACGGATTAGGAATTTGTCTTGGTGTTTTGGCGCAGAAGAAGAATAAAAAATACAAAAAAATAAAAAATACAAAGTAAAATACACGATAAATACAAAAATAATCACAAGATTTACAGGGTTGGATAGGATAACTGTACAGGCTATTTAGACTGGGACATGCGCAAATGCAAATGCAAAATTTAAATTTACAGTGTCAAAGTGTCAAGTGGCAAAGTACAAAAATTTACAGTGTGTAAAGTGTCAAGTGTTCATGACTCCCACAGCAGATGGATAGAAACTGTTTTTGTGGCGGGAGGTTCTGGTCCGTAACCTCCTGCCTGAGGGGAGTGGCTGAAATAGTCCATGTCCAGGGTGAGAAGGGTCGGCTGTGATCCGACCTGCTCGTCCCCGAGTCCTGGAGATGTACAGGTGGTGGATGGATGGAAGGCTGCAGCCGATCACCTTCTCTGCAGAGCGCACAATGCGCTGCAGTCTCTGTCTGTCCCTGGCTGCGGCTCCAGTGTACCACACGGTGATGGAGGAGGTGAGGATGGATTCGATGATGGCCGTGTAAAACTGCACCATCATCTGCACCGGCAGCTTTGCTTTCCTCAGCTGCCGTAGGAAGTACATCCTCTGCTGGGCCTTCTTGATGAGGGAGCCTATGGTGGGCTCCCACTTGAGGTCGTGGGTGATGGTGGTCCCGAGGAAGCGGAAGGAGTCCACGCTGGTGACGGGTAGGTCTGTCTGGGCGAGGGGGGGCAGGGGGGCTGTGACTTTTCTGAAGTCCACGATCATCTCCACTGTCTTCTGGGCGTTGAGCTCCAGGTTGTTGGCACTGCACCAGGACACCAGCCGGTCCACCTCCCTCCTGTAGGCCGACTCATCACCGCCTGAGATGCGCCCGATGAGGGTGGTGTTGTCTGCAAACTTAATCAGTTTGACGGACTCATGGCTGGAGGTGCAGCAGTTGGTGTACAGGGAGAAGAGCAGAGGAGAAAGTACACAGCCCTGTGGAGCTCCTGTGCTGATGGTGATGGTGTCCGAGACATTCTTCCCCAGCCGCACGCACTGCCTCCGGTCCAACAGGAAGTCAGTGATCCACCTGCAGGTGGAGTCAGGCACATTGAGCTGGGAGAGCTTGTCCTGGAGCAGAGCAGGGAGGATGGTGTTGAAGGCAGAGCTGAAGTCCACAAACAGGATCCTGGTGTAGGTTCCCGGGGAGTCCAGATGCTGGAGGATGAAGTGGAGGGCCAGGTTGATGGCGTCGTCTACAGATCTGTTGGCTCTGTAGGCGAACTGCAGGGGGTCCAGGAGGGGG
>BLSH010082378.1:1928606-1945409 GCA_018402905.1 Glandirana rugosa
TACTACCGAAACCATGGGATACGTGAGACAGCTGGCATTCGAGATACCACCTTTCACATCCACGGTTCCATCTTTTGTACAGAACATGTATAACCCCCTCAACACGTCTCCAGTGACTGAGGCCATATGGGGAGTAAAAATATAATAAAGAAGAACTGGCCAGGAGATTTAGCCGGTTCTCATGGGCCTCTGATTGCTGGGGGACACTCGCTGGTGGATACTGGTATTGCAGCCAAAGAATCCCCGAGCCGCAGCGCCACCTGCTGGAGGGACTATTCCTGACACATACCATTAAGAAGTGCCAAGCAGAAGTGCAATTCCTGGGAGATAGGGTAGACCATGTAGAAAGAGCAATGGGGGAGTATTCCAGCTCCTTTATTACTATGTTAGACGCACATGGCGTCCATGAAGAAGACATAACATGGATAAAAGAAAAATTGGCCGATTTAGAGGACCGGTCAAGAAGAAATAATATAAAAATGAGGGGTATACCGGAGTCAGTGACCTCTGCACAACTCCCCCAATATGTACAAGACATGTTTTCTACCTTGGCACCTACACTTTCCACCATAGAGCTTACGGTCGACAGAGTGCATAGGGTACCAAAGCCATCATTCTTAGAAGAAGAAACCCCTAGAGATGTATTACTCAGAATACATTTCTACAGCACTAAAGAAATACTACTGAACACTTTCCGAAACCCCGATCAGCGCCCCGTACCATATGCATCGCTGCAATTACTCCCAGATCTCTCCAGGCATACCCTCCAACGCAGGATAAACTTAGCCACCATCACTAAGGCATTACTCAATCATCATATATCCATGGAAATATCCAGCGATGTTATTGATCACCTTCAATGGCACCAATACCTCAGTAATGTCCCTGGATGAAGGTCTATCAACCCTCCATCAATGGGGGATTCTCCTTGATCCGCCTTCATACCCTTTACAGACAGAAAGAGCTCCAAACATGCAATCTGACTGGCAGGTTGTATCACGCAATCGTTCTTCCAAAAAGAACGGAGCTATACAGAAACCCTAACACAAACCTCCAGTCAAAGGTCCAACCCCGGACGGTCACAAAAAAACCTACATCCTAACCCCTCCTTTTTACCAGAACATGGCGATATGTTCACGGACCTGTATACAGGCCCTCTTTCTTAACGATTTACAGTATTTTGTTTTGTTTATTGACTGTTGTGTTTTACTCCCCCACCCATGTTCGAGGTACACGCACAAGCTGGAATGCATCCAACAGACTCAGACCTCATCATGCGACACGGCAACCTACATTCTGAAGGAAAAGATGGAAACCTGGACTCAACCCTCCAACCTCCCCCTGAACAGCCGAAAACTTTGGCCACACTGGACACCTCATGTAGTAAGTGACAACTACGGCACACCATCATTCTTTAAGCACACACCATGTCTATCACATGCCTATCCTTGAACGCCAAAGGGCTAAATCATCCAGCCAAAAGATTTACAATGTGGAAGGAGGCCCTGAGGAACCGGGCAGACATTCTATGTGTCCAAGAGACACACTTTTGTTCATCAAAAGCACCTAAATTCAGGGGCGTGGCCTGACGCGACGGAGAGCAGACATCTTTCATTGGAGCTCCGATCCGAGCCCACGAAATCCTTTACCATCCATCAGAATCGAGGGTCGGTAAGAGTCTGACTCACCTTCCCCCTGTCCCCTGGTCACCCGCCACCGGCAAGAGAGACTTTTAGAGCGGTGCGGAGACGCAATATCGCAGATCTCACACACGAGATGCCGACACCGGAGGCCCGCGGCCTCCTCCTAACCTAGATAACACCACCCAAAACCGCCGCCCAGCCAAACGAGACTCACCCGGATATAACCGACGAGTACCATAACCTTAATCCGGACACTTACCCGAACGGCAACCACGTACGGCTCTTACCACTAAGCGGGTCCGAGGCTTACGCGCGGCCTTCAGGGAATCCACCATCTTGGTACACCCAGCCACATTAACAGCACAGCGCACCCTGACTCCGCGCGGAGCCTCCTTCCAACAACTATAAAGACACTCCAAGAGATCTTATAAGCCACACGCAGAGGCCCCAAACTCCTCACCCCGCAGCAGTCAAATTCAGGAGTGACCAGGGAACAGAACAATGACCACCTAAACCTAAACTGCTCACCCATTCGGAGAGACATTCTATTCAGCGCCTGACCACAGCAAGACAGCACCCTTAACTATCTCAGCCATACATAACCAAGACACAATAAGCCAAATCCCCCAAACACAATCTATGACAACCATGACATCAAGGAAGAGAAAAGATTATAAACCCCCTAAGAAACTCACAGAATTCTTCCCCCAACCCCCAAAAACAGCCTCTGCAACTGACCAACACATCCCAGACTCTGGATCAGGCTCATACACAGACCTACCAGATGCAGAAGAAGAGGCCCTGCAGCGTAGCCAGGTCTCACCCCTGGACCCCCTTTCCTCACCAACATCCTCAGCTAGCAATAGCCCAGCAAAATCCAGACAACGTCTAAACCCAGAGACATCAGATCTGGAGGAGAACCATGACCACAACAACAACCCCTCGCCTATCACAGAATTTCCCACAATGGGATTACCAGTACTAGACACCACTATGAAAGAGATGCTAATTTCACTGCAACCAGCCATGCACAATGACATCCTAACACTCTTCAACAAATTTAATGTGGGAATCCACGCTATCTCAAGGAGAGTACAACATACTGAACACCAAATGGGAGCAATGACAGAGACGGTAAACGATCTGGTTGACGCAATAGAAAACACAAGAGATGAACAACAATGGCTGAAGGCCAAAATCGCGGATCTAGAAGACAGATCCCATAGAAACAAATATTAAACTGCGAGGTATCCCTGAAAATATCCTACCTAAAGACCTCAACAACTATGCCAGAAAACTAATTGCAACCGTATTACCAGAATCCACCCCGATGGACACGGTCATAGACCGCATACACCGCTTACCCAAATCCTCCCATCTCCCTGATGACGTCCCACGTGATGTACTGATGAGGGTACACTTTTACCACACGAAAGAACACCTAGTACAAAAGTCAAGACAACTGGGCCAACTGCCAGCCCCATACGCCAATATACATCTATACGCAGACATCTCTCAATACACCCGCCAACTGAGGAAAGAACTCAATACGATCACCAAAGCACTCAACAACCATAAAATCCCATTCCAATGGGGGTTCCCCACCAAGATCATGGTCATCAAAAATGGAACAAAACACCATATAACGACCCTAGAGCAAGGCCTCCAACTTCTTCGGGCCTGGGGAATAATACCGGACCAATATAGTGGCACCAACCATAACCCGAGACCCGACCGTTCACCCACTCGAAGTCCAAGGGCCACAACTCCCTCAGCCAACAAAGAGACAAGACGCTGAACTCTATCCCAAGTACACAACCGTTCCGAATTGGTGTGCAGAATATCGCTGTCACACAACCACAAACTCTTTCCCCTCTTTATGAACAGCTGCTTTGTTGATATTACTGCAGCTGACCTTCCCCTTGTTCCAAGTTAGGATTCTTCCTCTGGTACAAGAATCCTCATTGCTCCATTTAAGTTTTGTTAATAGTATAAACAACATCCACTTCAATAACTGAACTATCAATTTAAACAGTAATCAATGCAACCTGGTCAAGAGCTTTAACCCTAACTTCTGTTTGCAGCACTTAGCTTTCTGATCACCACCGCAGCGCAGAAAGTCATACAAGAACCTAAGCAAACTTAAAGGCCCCACAGGACACCGACAACGATCATTGAACAACCCTTCAAACAGTGAGTAAACTTTAAGTACACCACATCACTACCTGTCTCATCCCACCATGGTTAATTTTCTCTCATTGAACGCCAAAGGGCTGAATCACCCAGCTAAAAGAAACTCCCTGTGGCGCACAATCAAAGAAAACAATAGTGAGGTAGTTTGCATACAGGAATCCCATTTCAAAAGTGGCCAAGAACCAAAAATACTCAACAAAAACTTCCCACATATATTTCAAGCCTCCGGACCACACAAGAAAAATGGAGTAATCGCTATGTTTAAAGATTCCATTTCGCTCCAAATACACAACTCTCTATCAGACCAAGAAGGTAGATACTTGATAATTGACTGTTCCATAAATAACACGAGATTCACCATAGCTAACATCTATACCCCTAACTCAAGACAAATCAAATTCCTAAACAGGATCATGAAAAAAATAAACTCCATCAAAAACGGCCATCTCATCTTCTGTGGAGATTCCAACATCGTCCCGGATAATCAAATTGACTCATCATCCAAACCAACAAGACACATCTCACCAATGTCTAACTATATAAGAAATAACGACCTTTACGATGCTTGGAGATGCCAACACGCAACAGAACGTGATTACACGTTTTTTTCTAATCCACACAATTCATATTCGTGCATAGACTACTTCCTGGTAGACAAATGGTCTTTACCTAACATAACCAGCTCCACCATCCAAACAATAACCTGGTCAGACCACGCTCCAATTACACTTTCCATAGAAACTTCCCCAACGAACCCACCGACAAGAATTTGGAGGGCGAACCCTTCCATCATCAAGTCCCCAATGTACTCACCCGTCATTCAAGAAAAATTGGACGAATTTTTCAAACTAAATGAAGGATCAGTCAAAGACTATACGACCCTCTGGAATGCCCACAAGGCGTTCATAAGGGGACTACTGATTCAATTAAACTCTAAAGAGAGGAGGAGGAGATCACAACATCTAGACAAACTCACAGCCAAGATTAGAGATATTGAAACACCTAAACCAAAGCAATCCCAACGAATCCTTAAAAAATCAACTAACACAACTCAGACTAGAACTGAGATCAACACTTTTACATTCTTTTTAGAAATCCCAGAAAATCTCAAAAGCAAAACACTACACAACAGGCAATAAAGTAGGAAAAGGAATGGCTTACAGAATAAAAGGTCACCACAACAAAACAAGAATCCCATATCTGTATCATCCTACCACTAACGAAAAACTTCTAGATCCCCAGAAAATCGCCAACGCTTTTAGCTCTTACTACATATCACTGTACAATTTAAAGGATGATACAGCTACCATCCAACCAACCAGAGTGGAGATTGATGCTTTCCTGCAAAACATTAAACTCCCCAAATTGTCTCCAGACCAACTAGAATCACTAAACACCCCATTCACCACTCAAGAAATAGCCAATACGATAGCGTCTCTCCCATCCAACAAGTCTCCAGGACTTGACGGTCTGATAGGAGAGTATTACAAACAATTTACCACAGAGCTGGCTCCATATCTTACTCGAATTTGTAATGATGCCGTCTCCTCCTCCTCCTCTCTACCTCCTGAAATGCTGAAAGCTATCGTAATCACAATACCAAAGCCAGGGAAGGACCAAACCCTCCCACAAAACTACAGACCAATATCCCTGCTAAATATTGACACAAAAGTATACGCCAAAATCATAGCTAATAGACTAATGAAGCTGATGCCACACATCATACACCAGGACCAGTCGGGATTCATAAAAGGCAGACAATCTTCCGATGCAACCCGGAGATTATTAAACGCTATCCATTACTCAGAGATTTCAAGAACGCCTTCTCTGCTTCTATCTTTGGAGGCAGAGAAGGCGTTCGATAGGGTACATTGGGAATACATGAAAGCAACCCTTACTAAATTTGGCCTACACGGCAACATACTCTCAGCTATTATAGCCCTGTACACGGCCCCATCCGCTCAGGTTTACACATCTGAAATGTTATCCAAACCGTTCACTATATCCAATGGAACCAGACAGGGGTGTCCGCTCTCCCCACTCATTTTTAACTTGGTCATGGAACCCCTAGCTGAATACATCAGAGCGAACACCCAAATTTCAGGCCTTCATATAGGCAAAATTGAACACAAAATAAATCTTTTCGCAGATGATGTGATTTTGACGATCACCAATCCAGTCACTTCCCTGGCTTCGGTACAACAAATTTTACAGAACTTTAGTAATATTTCGTATTATAAAATAAATGAAACCATCAATTTTAGACCTAGGATTGGGCGGAGTGACGAGCAACCTCTTACGCAATATGTACCCGTATTCCTGGGCAGAAGCGGGAATTACTTATTTAGGAATCACTCTAACAAAATCCACAAGATTGCTCTTTAAACACAACTATCTACCACTCAAAACTTTGCTCTCTCAAGAAACTGCAAATCTCTCTAAACATGAATTCTCGTGGTCAGGTCGTCTGGCTGCTTTCAAAATGATGACTCTACCAAAATTGATATATCTATTTCGTACACTCCCACTCCCACTTACAACATCATTTCTTAAATCCCTACAGACGATAGTTCACCAATATGTATGGCAAGGAAAGAAACCCTGCAGCAGTCACTCGAAATTGATAAAACATCGACTAGCAGGGGGGGCAGGATACATAGACATTAGAGATTATTACCTTTCTGCGATCCTGGCCCCGATGCAAGAATGGCTGCAACCAACAACCAACACCTTATGGGGAGATATAGAAAATAAAGCAACCCCGGGCCCTAACCTCAGAGACTGGCTTCTAAGCACGACAGGGATAAAAACACTTACCAAGCACCTTGCCCCACCAATACAAGCATCCATAAAGGCATGGCAGGTTCTACACAACACGAGATGGATATCTATGCTAACTAAACCCACCCCGATTCCTATTGAAACCCTCAAGTTCCTCTCACCAGATTTAAACATACCAGAGGGCTTAGCTAAACAAGCACACACTACTAGGGAGTTAAGAAATCTATTACAACACAAAACGTTTCAGCAAATCCAAGCCGAAATGGAGATTAACATCAAAGACCACTTTACAATAATCAGAGCGCAACGATGCCTAGCAGCCCACACCAACCTAGAAGGGGCCCTACCCACAGACCTATGGAACTTCTTTGACAATAACCATAATCACAAAGGAATCTCCTTATTGTACAATACCCTCCAAGAAAAAAGATACCTCTCTAAATCCACACCCCTCAAAGAGTGGGAGAAAACCTGGAATATAGCCCCAACTGAATACCAATGGCCCACAGCCCTCAGGTCCATCTACAATTCCACCCAATGTACAGCCCTTTGGGAAACTACCCAAAAAATAACCCTAAGATGGTACCTTACACCGCAAAAACTAAACCGGATATACCCCACCACTTCATCAAAATGCTGGAGAGAATGCTATCAAACAGGCTCACTGTCACACATACTTTGGTCCTGCCAAAAACTAGCAAATACATGGGCAGAAGTATCTAATTTAATCGCCACCATCACACACGGATCTACTCATATATCCCCCCAATTAGCTACCTTAAACATAGAATTGGTCCCCTCAAAATACAGAACAATTGTCACACATATCCTTCTAGCCACCAGATTACTCATACTCAAAAACTGGAAAAAAAACCTCTACACCCTCCCTAACAGACATTATCACAATGGTCCAGACGCACTACACATATGAACACATCATGTCTTCTGACAAAGCTAACCAGAAACATTTCCACAAAGCATGGGAACCATGGAGCCAATGGTATAAAACCCATTACACTATTCCATAATCATATAGAATCAGCAGAACTCACGGTGCTCCTCACTCCTGACCATTGCTAAATAACCCAGGTTAATCAAACGCTGACACCACCCTATCCTATAGTCCACTTTCACTTAATAACAATCTATCGAACTATTGAATTGTATGATTAGTTCAGGTTTATACTATTTAAAGTTTGCTTTATATATTCAGTTCATGTGTATATTATACATTGCTGAGCCAGGGTATGCCCAAAGGCTCTGTTTTGTAACTTTCTACTAAAACTCAATAAACACTATTTGAAAAAAAAAAAAAGCGCCTAAATTCGCACCGACTCAGGTTCCTAAAGAGACTAATGAGTTGCATCTATTCTGCCAAATATGGGAATATATTAATATGTGTAGATTTTAATCTTATTGTCGACCTATTGATGGACACATTCTCTAGTAGCCCTAGGAATAGACCATCACTGGGCCAACTACTGCACTAAGAGGAGTTGTACGATGTCTGGAGCTGCCAACACGTGAATGAAAAAGATTACACATTCTTTTCCTCCAGACACCGCACATACTCCCGTATTTATTTGTTTATAACAGACAAGTGGCTGCTACAGAAAATATCACAATCAAAAATTCATGATATAACGTGGTCAGACCACGCTGCAGTGTCTATTTCTATTATAGAACAGGGAGCCCCGCTCGTAACCCCCATCTGGTGCTGTAATATCAAATTAACACAAGAACCAGAACCGTCCAAACTCATCTCCCAACACATCACTCAATTCTTTAAATCCAATACAGAATGCGTCAATAGCGCGTTCACACTTTGGAATGCGCACAAACTTATATTAGGGGAATCCTTATCCAACAGGGAGCCAGACTAAAGAGGAGCTATAACCTCCACTTAAATAAACTAACGGCCGCCATCCATGACCTAGAAACAAAAAATAAGCGAACCCCATCAACGGATCTAGCTTATTCACTACAAAAGCTTAGGGAGGAACTTTGACTACTCCTAATGCAGAAATATGACCAATACATGAAGAAACTACAAACAAACTGGTACACCAACGCCAACCACGCAGGCAAACTTTTGGCCCACAGAGTAAAAACTGTGCAGGCCAAATCAAGAATGCATTACCTGCTGCACCCCAAGACTAGCCACAATGTGACAAACCCAAAAGCAATCGCAGACCAATTTGCCGACTATTATGGGACACTGTGCAAACTCAAAAATGACCCTCACACGATCCAACCCTCTGTTGAGAACATAACATCTTTTCTAGATGCGATCAAATTACCCAAGCTATCTGACACTCAACTTACATGCACCCTTTACTATCCCTGAAATACAAAAGGTCATAGCGT
Source organism: Glandirana rugosa (assembly GCA_018402905.1). Taxonomy (NCBI): domain Eukaryota; kingdom Metazoa; phylum Chordata; class Amphibia; order Anura; family Ranidae; genus Glandirana; species Glandirana rugosa. Next base: position 1,937,591 of record BLSH010082378.1, read on the forward strand.
CTCTCCCTAATGGGAAGTCACCAGGCCCCGATGGCCTCCAAGACGAATATTATAAAACCTTCCACGCTCTAATTGCCCCCTGCTTATCATCAGTATACACCCTAGCCGCGCAGAACTCATCTTTTCCTCCAGAGATGCTCAAAGCATATGTGGTAACCTTCCCCAAACCCGGAAAAGACCCCAACATACCCGCAAACTTTAGACCGATATCACTCCTTAATTCGAATATGAAGATATATGCAAAACTTCTTGCAAATCGACTCTCAAATGTGATATCAGATCTTATAGCCAAAGACCAGATGGGGTTTGTGAAAGGTAGGCAACCCTCGGACGCCACCAGGTGCATTTTGAATGTTATAAATTATGCTGAAAAACACAGACGCCTTCTCTGCTGTTGTCCATAGACTCAGAGAAGGCATTCGATAGAGTCGAATGGAAATATATGTCTCTCGTACTGTCAAAGTTTGGTTTCCAGGGACCTATTAAGAACGTGATCTTAGATCTCTACTCTAATCCCTCAGGTGTACACCTCTGGACTCCTTTCTAAGGTATTTGACATCACCAACAGTACTCGCCAGGGGTGCCCGTTGTCCCCTTTCATTTTCAACCTGGTTATAGAGCCTCTGGTGGAGTCTATCAGAGAAAACCCGCACATCTCAGGTTTTCAGTTCAAGGATAAACCGCACGTCATAAATCTCTTTGCTGAGGATGTAATACTCCTACTAACAGACCCTGTGACTTCCTTACCCCAAGCCCACTCAGCCCTAGAGGCATTCAGCGCCATATCATACTATAAAGTGAACTATTCCAAATCTCTAATACTAGATTTAGGAATCCCTGATAAAGTAAAAGGTTGCCTCCAAGCCCAGCTCCCATACACATGGAATTCCAAAGGAATACCGTATTTGGGAATTACCCTGACCACTGCGCTTGCATCATTAGCTCAAACCAACTACATTCTGCTGGCTCAAAAAATCCAATCCCAATTGCAACAGATGTCACAAAGAGAATTGTCATGGACAGGCAGGTCAGCAGCCTTAAAAATGATAATAATTCCACAATTGCTATACTATTTCAGAGTACTTCCAGTCCATGTCCCACGGACTTATATTAACTCCATCAACAAACTCCTAAACAAACATATATGGGACAATAAAAAGCCCAGATGCACGCGTGCAAACTTAAGCAAACATAAGACGGTAGGAGGGATGGGGCTGGCAGATATTCAGAACTACCAACAGGCAGCAATGCTAGATCAATTGAAACACTGGCTTAACCCTAATGAAGGTCAGTTATGGGTGAAAATAGAAACATCCATTTCCCCTACAACAGACCTAAGCTCACTACTAGTACTAGACAGCTGGGAGAACTGGGACATTACGTCCCTACCCCCTACAATGGCCGCATCCATCAAAGCATGGAGGAACTTACTTACTCAAACAAAACAATCCTTTGCACAAATACTCCCTACACTTCCTATACAAATACTTGATGTCATAATTCCCTTCATGTATACGGAATTAATTAGCTCACACGGAATCCTAAGTATCCAAGATTTCTTCCACAACTCCCAGATCAAGAACTGGGAAGCCCTACAAAAGGAATTCTCTCTTTCAAACGCCACGCAATTTCCAGGCAACCGCATTATATTATTTCTGGTGAAACACCCCCTACCCCTCCTTAAACTACCCACTAACGCGTGGGATTTCTTAAACGCTCGTATACCTAAGGGGAAAGGTATATCATTATTTTATAACATACTGAATAGCAAAAACACACCACAAAAGATCACGCCTATGCAGAAATGGGAAAAAAATATGGCACAAACCTTTACCCCAACCCAACGGAGAATCGCCCTACAAGTTATATATACTGTAAATACTCAAAATGCTGTAATCACTGGGAGATGATGCTTAAAATCATCCACAGATGGCATTACACTCCTTTCAAACTCTCAAAATTCATCCCTGGTCTCTCTCCTGATTGCTGGAGGCAATGTGGGAAGGCAGGGAACCTGCTCCACATTGTATGGGAGTGCACAAGCCTTACCAGCTTCTGGAGACAAGTCTTCAAACTGATATCATCAATCACGGGTATCCTATGTAAACCCAATCTCAGCCTAGCTATCCTCAACCTTGGAGTAGAACTATTCCCTAAACAAATGAGACCCACGGTGGTACACATCATTCTAGCTGCACGTAATACAATCCTCAAAAAATGGAAATCCCTAGACTCCCCCAACATATCCAAAGTTATTCAAACAGTAAGAATCAATTATTTACATGAACGATCCTTGGCAATCAACTCACTGTCATGCCAACAATTCGATAACCAATGGTCAATCTGGACCTCTATGAATGAGTAACCCCAACATCGTCGACCGTAACACTTCCCAATGTTGATTATTGCTGGATACCCAGACTTATTGTGTACCTCAACCCCCCCCCTTATTATGAGTTACCCCTCTTGTTGGTTATTATATATGTATTCAGGAATGATTAAGGTAATTCAGTGGGCAGTTTTGTAGATCCTTCCCAGACCACAGATTGTTACCCCTTGGGGTGGCGGAGCAGGAAAAGCAACATTCACTGACTTAATAATATGTGGAATCTGTACTTCATGCCTCTATCACAAACTATACTACAACATACAATGTGTTGCATTCTCTGTAAAACCCACTTGTGATTACCCTGGTTTGCAGATTACAAAACTGCAGGTAATTAAGACCAACTGTAAGTTGGTGTACAGAGACAAGTGCCTATCCCTATAAGCAGTGTAGCAGAGCCACATATTTGCTGCAGCTACCTTGTCCCTGTCACTGGTTGTTAAGGATGCTTCACAGCCACCAGCCTCTTAGCAACTAGTGATCCTGCAGTGGGTAGAACCTGATGGGGGCACGGAGACACTAGTTCCCCATCAGGTCAACTTTCTCCCTGTGATTGGCAGACAGTAAATGGATTTTATATCCAATAGCAGGCTTTCTCTTGGCTAAGGATCCACCCACTACCTGCTTTCAACCACAAGGAGAGTGAACTTGATGGGAAACTATTGTCTATGAATCCCCTTCATGCTCTGCCCACCCAGATATAAAACACCCCACCACTGCACATGTATGTCTGATATCTGCAGCTGCAGGAGAAAGTGCAGTTGCCTGAGGGAGGATTGTCCTTATATACATTCCAGTCTCATTGTACCTACACACATTGTACATGCCCCAGATTCATACACTCGTTTACAACAGGTACATAAATCTGTCGTCTGAATCAACATTTGTCATGTGGACCCATGTCAAAATTCTAGAGAATGTTGTAGACACTGTTTATGAGTTCGCCACTGTGTTTCTTTTATGTTTAAAGTGGAGATCTAACCAAACATTTTTTTATTTACTGTCAGATAGAATAGAGAATGGAATCTCTGCTAAGTTAATATTGCTGTTGACCCCAGTGGGGTAATTTCCCTTCACTTTCTGTGATGGTAACTAGGGATGAGCAGAACACACCTGAGTGAAGGGGTTGGAGCCAAATGGGAACTGAAACCAAATAAAAAAAAAACAGAAATGGGCTTTTTTTAGGCTGATAGGCAAAGGACTGTCAAAAGAAAATGGCATGATGGGGCTTAGCACTGCCCTGGGAAACATGCATGGGACATGCAGCCTGGCTGGCCATGAAAGTAAGAATGAGTGCGTGACCCCCTCCTAAACCATAGTAGGCCATATGCCCTCAATATGGGGGTACCTGCCCCCCCTGGTAAAGCACCTTTTCCTCATGTTGATGAGGACAAGGGTCTCTTCCTCACAACTCTGGCTCATTGGTTATGGGGGTCTGCAGGCAGGAGGCATATGAATCTGCAAGCCCCTTTTAACAATAAGGGCTCCCTCGATTCCACCCTCACCTGAATAAGTAAGGGGTGCAATACGGAAGCTTTCAACAGTTACCTTTTATTCCAGTGGTTTCTATAAAAAAATGCTGCAATTATTCAAGCAACTCTGACAGTGTTACAATTTGTGTCAACCCATGTCACTGTCACTTTTGCTGAAAATCTTGGGTTTCATATAGATGAAGAGAAAAATTACAACCACAAGAGAATTCTTATATGGAATACTAAAATGTAATGTGCTAACCTCTTATAATCATCGGAATACAGTTTTTGTAATACAGTTCTTTTCATCCAGTCACATTGATAGCTGTCAATACCCATGAACTCTAATTTGCATAGTATGAAGTAAATGCAGTCTTATTTTTATGCATTTTATTTTTAATAAAAAAGCTTTCCTTAATAACTGCATTTTTAGACAACAAGGCTAAAACAGGGTAGTGTTTCACAAATACTGGTACTCAAGTTTGAATGCAATTAAACGCTTTTAGTGGGGTTGATTTACTAAAGCAGCAGAGACGGTTGTTCACTTAGCAAACTCGTTCACAAAAAAGTAAACAGTAAATAAACACACTGACACATTTTGACCTTTAACTATTATGAAAAAAAAATCTAAACATGTCCCATAATGAAAATCCATTGTCAATCACATTGTCCAACAATGCAGATCCAAATCAATCCTGAAGAACGACACTCAGCACCTTCCAAAGAAAAAAAAAGCCAACTGACGAGATCCACTCTTGTCATGTATTCATGCTAAATGACATCCCCTAGGTCCCCACCTTTAAAATTAAACAAAGAGGTAGGGGCTCCTGGGTAATGTCATTGACCAAATATGATTTTCCAGCTTCCTAATAATCAGCCTGAGGGGAAGCTGTCACCTTCAGTGGTTGTAATACCGCTACTAAATATTTCACTTCCTGCTGACACTGGAGGTTTGACTTGGCCGAGCACCAATTTAGTTTGCCCATTTGCCGAACCTGGATTCGGACAAAACCAGCAGCTTAACTCTAGTGGAGACCCCTATAGGGAGTGAGCAGAATCTGCAGTAATCACACAGTAACAAATAACCGACAACAGTTTTAATACTATTCACCTCTGCTTACATAAAGGTGCTTCTCTCTGTCAGTTTTTTACCTTTGAGAGAAATTTACCTAATTTTTCAAGTCAATATCACAATAACATAATATACCAGCGCAAAAAAATAAAACACAATAGAACAGCAGCTGAACACTCCAGGTAAATTTACAACACCTTAGATAACTATAATATAACAAATAGTGCCGCGCTAATTGAAACTAATCATGGAAAAAGTTAATCAAGAAAAATTTCATCAAGAAAAAAGTTCATAAAAGTTTATAAAGCAAAGCACACAGAATTCCAAATAAAGTGACAATGTGCACTGAGAAACAAAGGACTCCATGCCAGACGTGCTTATCCTCCACCTTAGACACTCTATGCCGCTCACCTCAATGATAGGACCCCTGAATTAACGAAGGGTCACATAGGCATTCTCATAAAGGGCAACATCCAAGAGCGTGATTGCAATGGTCTTCCTGTTGTGGATCACATGGAACTGCCAGATACAGTATACTCTTACAAGGAAATCCCATCAGATTGGTAAGAATGCAGATAATCACAATATAGAAGAAGGATTGGTGGTCAGATTTAGGATCCAGCTTGTTTTTATTGATGAAGTATTCCACAGTCACTGATTGCTGGCTGTCACATGAAGAGGCCCCTGCCACAGACAACATTTGAAGGAAGCTCTTACTCTCCGAATAGAAAGGATGAACCCATGCAAATGCACGATTTATCAGATTCTTATCTTTTTTCTTATCCCATTCCATGAAGACCTTTCCCCTGAACAAAAATGTTGGCCTCATGCCTCTTCTTCCTTCACCAACATGGCGACTCCTCCCCTACAATACCATGCCCTCTTCACCAGGAAGACCATTGCAATCACGCTCTTGGATGGTGCCCTTTTAAAGCCTATGTGACCCTTCATTAATTCATGGGTCCTGTCATTGAGGTGAGCGGCATAGAGTGTCTAAGATAGAGGATAACACGTCTGGCATGGGGTCCTTTGTTTCTCAATGCACATTGTCACTTTATTTGGAAATCTGTGTGCTTTGCTTTATGAACTTTTTTCTTGATGAACTTTTTCTTGATGAACTTTTTCCATGATTAATTTCAATTAGCACTGCACTATTTGTTATATTATATGACAACACAGTAAGGGCGTGTGTTGAAGGGCTTTTGTTGGCTTCAGGCGAATTCCACATTACCATACAAGGCTATTAGAATACAAAACCCGCTTGAAGCAGATGAAATCCTGGTTAGAAGGAAGCAAACTGCAGATCACATGCACCTGTCAATGACTTCTAAATCATAACAGAAAAGCCTCAAATTGATGTCAAACTGGTGCTTGTTGCCAAATATAGAGCTGCAGGTTTCATTTTGTCATACTTTAGCGTTATCCATTATATTAAATATTGCTAGTGCATACCATAATCAGCCACACAGTCTTTCAAGCCTGAGCAAGACAAAATTGATTTGAATACAATTAACCTTATGTAATAAAGGGAAAATAAATTCCACTGTTTTGGTGTTACAGTTTTCTGCTCCTTTTCTTTCAATTCATAGTTCTAGTTTTACTATAAACAGTTACAAGGACTTTACAAGTGCAAAAATCTCTGTGTGATAGCAAGTGCTTCTGGCATAGAGAATTGTCTGTCCTATGCTTACAGTGAATGTTGGAAACTACTGCCCTGTTGATTACAGTATATGACAGAAGATGGCTGCAATTAATGATGCACAATTTTAGTGTTAGCGATATCTGACCTTTATGTTGCTCTAAGTGTTACACCCACTGCCCTGACCCACCCTGAATGAGGTATTTCAGTAAAATCCTGCATTATGGCCACTAGATGAAGCTGACTATCATAGAAAATAAATGTATTAGACACATTACAGCATATATTATGACAGCTGTGTGCACGCTTGAGGCATCCGCACAGCAATTTTTTTTTTAAATTACTGTTTGAGCAGTCTGCAACACAACACTCTTGATATATTATTGTTATTTTTGAGTAATCATAAAGCATAATAAACATGTTAAAGCTTGTCTCCAGATAATACATATTTTTCTTGTCTCAACATAACGTGATGGGAGTTTTTTCTCTATTGGTGGCACATTGAATGCAAAAAAAAAAACCACACTTTTTTGTGTTTTTACAGTAAAATGGAGAAGGGCGAAAGTCTCTGTCAGGTTATTATTACTGTTTATGTCTTCCTGTATAAGTAACAACCTCATTTCTTATCCTGCTGCTATAGGGATAAATTCTCCCCTGTAGGGTTGTGTAATAAAAGTAATAAAACTTGACATATACGTATGGAATTTTTGCAATACTTGTCAAAACCAGAAGAATAAGGTTTTGACTGGAGATGGTTTTTAAGTAAAACTGTACAGTGGTTATAAAGGCTACATATTTTTTTACCCTAATGTATTCTCTCCATTAAGGTAAAAAACATTTTAGGTGCAGCTACCCACCAGCCACTCCCCCTAATACTTACCTGAGCCCATTTTCAATCCAACGCTGTGCCTGAGAGCTGCAGCACTGCTCTCTATTCCTCCTCATTGGACCGAGAGCATTGAGAGCCATTGGCTACTACTGCTGTCAAATCCAGTGATGAGGGAGCAAGGGGTGGGGCTGAGCAGCACTGTGTGTGTCAATAGATGGACACAGTGTGGCTCAACATTGAGTCTGCCTGCACATATACCCCCATAGCAATCAGCTTGCTATGGACGCTCTCAGCAGGGGGAAAAGCCAGGGCTGCTCTATGCAAAAATATTGCACAGAACAAATAAGTATAACACTGTACTTTAATTCATGTGATCTATCTATCACATTTTTAGGTTAGGTAGAAATTATATGTATATATA
>BLSH010082378.1:1949884-1964638 GCA_018402905.1 Glandirana rugosa
TCTGGCCGGGTCAACCCCCTTTCTCAGCCCCCCTCTCTCTGTCAGTCACCCCCCTGAAATTAGTTTTTGCAGGTTGGGATGTCTGCACGTCTCAAGCAGCCATTAATTTGAGCACTGCGTTACTGCCTATAAGACAGTGGTGGAACTACCAGGGTCGCTGGGCCCTGGCGCCCCACCACTGTGTGGGGGCCCGCTGTCACCGGTTCTATGCAATGCTGAAATTAAAGTGGGCCGGTCTGGATGAAGTCCAGGGCCAAATTTCTGTCCCAGTCCAGCCATGGCCGCAGGGCTGTATTCCAACACGATAACGACCCCAAACACACCTCCAAGATAACCACTACCTTGCTAAAGAAGTTGAGGGTAAAGGTGATGGACTGGGCAAGCATGTCTCCAGGCCTAAACCCTATTGAGCATCTGTGGGGCATCCTCGAACGGAAGGTGCAAGGTCTCTAACATCCATCAGCTCCTTGATGTCCTCATGGAGGAGTGTAAGAGGACTCCAGTGCCAACCTGTGAAGCTCTGGTGAACTCCATGCCCAAGAGGGTTAAGGCAGTGCTGGAAAATAATGGTGGCCACACAAAATATTGACACTTTGGGCCCAATATTGATATTTTGACTTAGGGGTGTACTCACTTTTGTTGCCAGCGGTTTAGACATTAATGGCTGTGTGTTGAGTTATTTTGAGGGGATAGCAAATTTACACAGTTATACAAGCTGTACACTTACTACTTTACATTGTAGCAAAGTGTCATTTCTATAGTGTTGTCACAAGAAAAGATATAATATATTTACAAAAATGTGAGGGGTGTACTCACTTTTGTGAGATACTGTATATGTTTATAGTGGAACTATGGCAATAAAATAATGGCATATATGATATATGATGTAGTCTGTCACTAGAATTAACATAGTAGTCTCTTTTTCTGAGTTTCCTTCCACCTCCCTGGAACATAGTTGTATCACTTGTTAATCTGTAAAGCTGGCTTTGTTCATTTTTTCTCTTTATAGAAGAAATGTTTCATTTTAAGATAGTTTGTAGCCGGGTCAAATCGACATTTGTTTTTTGACTGCAGTGATGAGAAATTTTGAAGGAGCAGGATGGATTTTTTTTGAACAAATGTATGTGAATTTGATTTGGGAGTATTAATTTACTTTAACATTTAGGCAAACTGAATTTTGAAGTACTTTCGAACAACAATTCTCAAGACATCAAATGTACTGAGAATTTGTGTATGAATTTGTGTAATTCCGAAAATCTACTAGCGTATGGTCAGGTTAAATCTGTTATTTTTCAACTTCCTTAACCTCCTTTAATCACTTCCCATCCGCCCAATGTCATATGACGTTGCAGATTTTGAGTGGGGATATCTGAATGATGCCTGCAGGCATCATTCAGATATCTTCTTTTAGAGCTGGCAATTCCCTGCACCATAAGAACAATCATAATGGCTGTTCAGCTGATTGATCATTCTTACAGGCAGGGGGAAGGGACCCCCCCCTCCCGTCCATGCGATCGGTGAGAGGGAGAAGGAATCTGTCCATGCCAGAATCTGACCATAGAGAATCCGGCGGGCCAGATGGCCCCCGGACATCTCTATGATCTTTCCGAGGCCAGGCGCCATGTTATGACGTCACACTCGGCCCAAGATCGTTTTTTATTTTTTTTTTTTATTTCAGGCTTCCCAGCCTAGAATCGAGATCTGGGGACTTATTGGCTTACATTCCTTGTAATAGGAATAAAAGTGATCAAAAAAAGTAAAAAGAAAGTTTCAAAAGAGAAAAATAAAGGTAAAATAAGCAATAAAAAAAAGTCAGAATTGGCCTGTGTGGCAAGGGGTTAACTACCATAAGTAAGTAATATACAAATAATTATTATATATTGTTTTTAAGGTAATTTACTATATTTTCAAAAACTGTACTCAAGCAGGTGTCTTAATGGACAAATTACTGAAGTTTGAAGTTATAACTTCAAACTAGTAATTTCACAGTAAATAGATAAATAATAAATTATTATCTTATAACATATAGTATAATAATATATGATTTAGCTTGTACCTTTTCAGCAGCAGCAGATTCTCATTCTCCCTCTTAACTGTGTGAGAAAAACATGGGATTGTGGGTAAATCTTATACAATAAACCCATGTTTTTCCTTGTAGTTAAGAGGGCTGGACTGGAAGGGAGCATTTGTCTTTTAGACACATGCCCCCTTCTATGACACTGCACTGAGGAGTGCCTCCACTGCAGAATTTTTATTGGACAGCTTGGCCCAATGGTGCATTACCATTGGTCCAAGGCTCCAAGCTGTCCATTGAGCTCAGCACCTCTGACAAGAAGTGAGGAGAGGCACTGTGAGCTCATCCTCTCAGTCTGCTGAAAACAAATGTGTCAGCTTGTATTTAAACTGGCCGCTCTGTATGTAACTTCTGACAGGCTGCGCATGAAGCCCAGTATCTCTAGAACCATAGATGATCGGAACCTCAAATTTACCATTGGTGGGGTAGGATTTCAGCTACCTACCCCCCCCCCCTCCACACACACCCAAATTTGGGGTCTCCGGGACCCCAGGTCTCCAAGCTATGACCTTTGAAGTCTATCTTTTTTTTTTTTTCTGTTCATGGCAAGTGAGGCTCTGCCTCACCTGCCTCCCCTGACTGCACGTCCCTGCCTCCCACAGGTTGACAGTGCTGCTGTCCAAGGGTGGCTATGCTGCCGGTTCATAGATAAACTGGAGTTTGCATTTTCTCCCTGTGCTTGCGTGGGTTTCCTCCGGGTACTCCGGTTTCCTTCCACTCTCCAAAGACATGCTGGTAGGTAAGTTAGATGCTATCTAAATTGTCCCTAGTATATGTATGAATGTGAGTTAGGGACCTTAGATTGTAAGCTCCCTGATGTGAATGTAAATATATATATGCAAAGCGCTGCGTAAACTGACAGCGCCATATAAGTACCTGAAATAAATAAAAAAAGAAATAACTGGAGGGATGAATGTACCCACCCAGAGGAAAATAAAGAAAAAATAAATAAATAAAACTAATGCAGTGACAACATTGAAGGAAACTGCAATATATTATATTTGGGTTCTATGGATTTAGATACACTTTAAATCCATAAAAAGTCTCACTATCCCTCTTATGCACCTTTTAAAAGTGTGTTATTTTAAATACACGTAAATGTGTTCACTATACAGTATACAACTCAAGCTTTAATGCTGCAAAGAGATGGACATTAAAATAATATGTGCTAAACTGGGAGCAGCATTATCTCAGGCACACACAGCATTTTGAAGACAGACTGCTGTAAATTAAATATGATGCCCTTTGCAGGGATTTGTGAGGTAGCAGCAGCAGCAGTGTTGTTAGCTGAGATTGTCTTCAATTGCCTTGCTTGATGTCTGCGGTGCAGAAATAATTCTCAGGAAGAGCATGTCAGCTTCATCCAATGACAGTAACCAGATGACCACAAACTTCAAACAGACAATGAGATAGTCAACAAGATAGCCAAGGACTCATATTGATGCACTGGTCTGTGAAAACTGGTGATTATCAGATAGTATTGTCTGTAAGCTTTAGCAATAGCACAGTAGATCCCATTTTCAAATGTTAGCTTCTACATGCTATCTCCTAGGGCACACATCTAAATGTCTAAGAATAAAGAAAACATAAGCAATTGATCTTTTTGTACTAATCTGTTTTGTTCTGCTGATCTCAGCTCTCAGAAAAGAGCCTTTCAGCAAAGTAAATTCTTCCTTTTTATTTAATTCTATTTAGAAATAAAAGTCTAGAAAAAATCCATAAAAAGTGGAAGCAATACAGGTGAATTCTTTCAGTTACATTGAACCTGGAATTCAGAAGTGAATGAGAAAATCCGAAAGATGGTTTACAACTGTTTATGGGGTAGCAGAAATTTTCCAAAATAAGTGAAAAAGCTTAAAATTCTTAATGTGCCCTGCCAAGCATATACTACAGTTAGGGTAGGCAACCCATTCATTTTCAGCTAGTAACTAATAGTAGAGAACCACTTCAGTTCTTGTGCTTTTACGGACCAGAGACATTTTTACATTTTCACTATGGGTCTGTTTATTTGGTGTTTGTTACCTTTGTCATTACTTAAAGCAGAGTTCCACCCACAAAAACATCTTTACATTTTTTAAGTCCTGTAATCAATATGAATAACATTTGGAGGAAAACAAAATGTACTCACCCTAAGTGCCCTGTTGCTATGTGGTCCCTGAAATCTTCCACTTCCTGGTCCGCGGCACTCTGCATCACTTCCTGCCTCACCTGGGCTCCTGGGAGATGTGAGTCATCATTTCCCAGGAGTCAGTGGGCAACGAGATAAAATCAGCGCTGTGTATGCAAGTATGGACAGAAAGCTGCAGGGCTTGTCTGTAGAAACCTGACTTTGCACCCCTCATCCACTAATCACAGGTGCAATGCTTTTTGGGCTCCTGAAGGAAACATAATAAATGCATATTTTTTTATGCAAAAATATGTGCATTTATTCTTTTTTTCTAAAAAGGTGATTTTATGCTTTAAGAAAACAAATCAATATATTGTTTTTTGGCGACATAACAGCTTTCTTTTGGCAATGCTGCCTTGAAAAAAATATTTTATTTCTATGTAATCTACAGATAAGAAACAAAAGAGGATAAAAATGGACCTTGCTCCATGTTGGCCAATGTTTTAAAAAACTATAGTTTTACTATAAATAAAATTATGTATTTTATTCTATAATTTAGTATCCCATTCAAAATGATACTAAAATTGAATTTTTGTTGGTACAAAGCTTGGCAAAGTTATTGCAATTATTATTTTTTTTTTGTTTATGTATGCATTTTTTTATAATGCAATACAAAAAAAAAGATAAAATAACAAGCAAAACAAATGTAAATGGCAAAAAGGGAAAATAATAATGGTTAATAAAATAAAAATAATCAACAGAATTAACTTAGGGTTAATAAAGGGTTAAATAGGAGCACACTCTATTTTTATTTGTCAAGTTTCTTTAACTAATGTCATATGCAGATAAAAGATCATATATTTGATCTACATATAAATGAAATGGTAAAATACAATGTAACAATACAAAAAAGACTGTCATTTTACATAGCAGTGGCATTTTGCCAGCTGCCCCTATGTAACACCTAGCAATTTTATGTTCAGCACTTTCTGTTATAGGATGACAACACTCTCCGGCCCACATACATTAGCAGCTGAGGACAGCTACAATGTTTACTTCCTGTCCACTGGCTGCAAGTACTTCCTGTCCGCTGGCTGTGCATCTGTAGAGGGTACTCATAGGCTTCCTTGAGACCTTCTCTGTATCTTAGTACCACAATTAGCCACTTGCCTACTGGGCACTTTCACCCCTTTGGGATTCAATAATTTCAGTTTGGGATTAATAAAATATTCTGATTCTGATTCCTGCCTGGGCCAATTTTCATATTCCATTATAGGTATTGGAATTTCCTTTCAAATTTGGCTGTTAGTGAACGTAACGAATACGAGTTTATCCGAAGCTACAAATTATCCGAAATAATGAATGCCGCATCTAAACAAATGGAATGGAACAAATTAATAACAAATATTAATAATAATAGAGCATTATTATTATTGTTATTTGTTATTATTAATTCGTTACATTCCATTATTTAGATACAGCACTCGTTACTTCAGATAATTCTTAACTTCGGATAAATTTGTATTCATTACGTTCATTAACCACTTCAGTCCCGGAAGAATTTCCCACTTTAGGACCAGAGCACTTTTTGCGATTCGGCGCTGCGTCGCTTTAACTGACAATTGCGCAGTCATGCGACGTTGTACCCAAACAAAATTTGCGTCCTTTTTTTCCCACAAATAGAGCTTTCTTTTGGTGGTATTTGATTGCCTCTGCGTCATTTCTTATCGCCGCTATAAACAAAAGAAGAGCAACCATTTTGCAAAAAAACCCAAATTTCTTACTTTTTGCTAAAATTCAAATCCAAAAAAAATATAAAAAAACATTTTTTTTCACCGTTTTTGGCCGATTTATATAATTCCTCATATTTGCGATAAAAAAAATTGCAATCAGCGTTTATTGATTGGTTTGCACAAAAGTGGCCACGTTTACGGATGGTGAGAATTCATTTCTGGGGTTTTTATTTTTTTTTTATTTTTTACTAGTAATGGCGGCGATCTGAGATTTTTAGCGGTAATGCGATATTGGGGCAGACATGTCAGAACATTTTTGACACTTTTTTGGGACCAATGACATTTATTCAGCGATCAGAAATTTAAATGTCCACTGATTACTGTATACATGTCATTGGCAGTGAAGGGGTTAACCTGGGGGGTAGAGCTAGGGGTTAAGTGTGTTCCCTGGGTGTGTTCTTACTGTGGGGGGGTTGGGCTACCATGGGCATGAGAGATCTAACTGATCCCAGTGACAGGGATCAGTAGATCTCTCATGCCCCACTGACAGAGCGGGGAACCGTCGTGTTTACATCAGCGGTTCCCCGTTCTTTCCCTGTAGCCGCTCATCGCGGCTTGCCGGCGGACATCGGGTCCGCCCGAGCCGCGGGCACACTCCCCAGGTGGCCAAATGCGGATCGCCGCTTATTTACGGCGATTCGTGCAGGGCTCCCCGACTGCTGCCGTGAAAAGACGACGCGCGGTGGGGAACCTGTTAACAGCCAGAACTGAAAGGAAATTCCAATACCTATAATTTAATAGTTAGTAATAGTTAAGTTATTACTAGTTAGTTATTATTTTAGACTTTCAAATTTTCGGGTTTTCGAATTTTCGGTTTTATTTTTGTATTTTTGTTCTTTTGAATTTTCAGATTTTCATTCTTATTTTTGGATTTTCAAATTTCCAAATCTCTGAATTTCTGAATGTTTGAATTTCGAAAATCCAGATTTTCAAATTTTTGAATTTCCCACTTTTCGAATTTGAAATTTTCAGATTTTCATATCGAAATTTGAATTGCGAATTTACGAAATGTTGAATTTCTGAAAATTCTGAAAGATTAGGAAATTCGAATTTCAGAAATTCGGATATTTCCAAATTAATAAATTTGTCAAAATTTGTTAAAAAATTAATTTGGGACAGAACAAATTGCACATGTCTATACTGCAATGATTATCACCTAAAAATTATTGTTCTTTAATGATTAAGGATGACTAACATTTTGAAAACTGACATTATTCTTATAAAATGTCAACTGAGGAATTAAAATTAGCACCTATTTATCATTATCATTAAACACTAATACAGGAAATAATGCACTGAAGACAGAAATGTCTACTAATTTGTATTAAATGCAATTGACTGTGTTTCTATGTTAAAAAATAAATGGTGCCTTTATATGAAGAATTGTTATTCATAAGTGCTAATCGTGAGTGTAATTCTCATAAGGACCAATTAGTATTCACTCTGCTGAAGTCAGACCAGTACAAGATGGATTCCAATTGGTGGCTATGGGCAAGTACAGAAAGAGTAATGTTTCCCTATTCAGGGGCAAAAGTCACCTACTAGCCTACCCACTAATACTCATGTTTGCTATACTCTTCCTCCACTTCTTTGCTCCACTGGAGCTGTAAAAATCAAAGACTATTTAAGCCCTATGTCAGATGGCCCCTATGGGGCAATGCTTGGACCCTGGTCTCTCAGGGCTGAGGAAAGCTACATGGGAGAATGTCATATGTTCCTCCACACACAAAAGAACAAGGCATTTTGCAAGTGTGATAGTCTAGTTAAAATGAATATGTGCATTCGTATTCACTCCAAACTGGTGCAGGACCCTTTTTTTGTCTACACCAGGATGGGATCACATGTATTTGCTGCGAATTTGCACTGCATCTATTGTGAACCCAGGCTAAAAGTACCTTTATTAACCACTTTAAGACTGGACACTTTCACCCCCTTTCTACCCAGGCCATTGTTCTGCTTTCAGCACTGTCTCATTTTGAATGACAAATACTCAGTCATGCAACACTGTACCCAAATTATTTTTTTACCATTTTTGAGATATATCAGGTAATATTTAACCACTTGCTTACTGGGCACTTGCACCCCCTTCCTGCTCAAGCCAACTTTCAGCTTTCAGCACTGTCACACTTTGAATGATAATTGTGCTGTCATGCAACACTGTAACATTTTTATCATCTTTTCACACAAATAGAGCTTTCTTTTGGTGATATTTAATCACCACTGGGTTTTTTATTTTTTGCTAAAAAAACAAAAAAAGACCACACATTTTGGAAAAAAACAAAACATTTTTAATATTCTGTTATAAAATTTTGCAAACAGGTAATTTTTCTCCTTCACTGACGGGCTGCACTGATGGGCACTGGTAGGCTGCACTGATGGGCACTGATAGGCTGCACTGATGGGCACTGATGAGGCGGCACTGGTGGGCACTGATAGGTGGAATGGATGGGCATTGATGGGTGGCACTGATGGGCACAGATGAGATGGTACTGGTGGGTATTGATACATGGCACTGATGAGCACTGATAGATGGCACTGATAGGCAGCAAGGAGAGGTGGCACCGATAGTTGGCACTGATTGGCACTGATAGGTGGCACTGATGGGCACTGATAGGCACTGATAAGCGACACTGATGATAAGGCAGTGATGGGCACTGATTGCCAGCACTGATGGACACTGATGGGTGGCACTGGTGGGCACTGATTAGCAGTACGGATGGGCATTGATAGATGGCACTGGTGGGCACTGATTAGCAGCACTGGTGGGCACTAAGGGGACCGATGTCCTTCTATTAGAAGCCGGTTAATGGCTTTCTTCATGCAGACAGTGTGAAGAAAAAAAAATAGAAAAAATAACCGGCTTCTGTTAACTTCCGCAATCAGTTGTCATTAGCTGACAGCTGATTGCGTGTTAAAGGGCCCACTGTGATTGGCCTTTACCTTGAGTGATCAGCGGAGTCCTAAGGACTCGGTAATCACAGAGCATCCCGGCCGCGTGCCTCAGTGTGAGAACGGACGCCCTCTGGCATTTTAAGGCCACATTGTAGCCGTCTTTCTGCTATAGCGTGGGCACCAAGGGGTTAATCATCGGTGGATTTTTCATTCTTTGGTCAATAATGGAAAAAAAGACCAACATTTATGAAAATAAGGTTATTCTTATTTCCTGTCATAAAAGTTTGCAAATAAAGAATCTTTCATCATAAATCCTGGCCAAAATGTATTCTGCTGCATTTCAAAAATAACTAAAATCAGTGTATATTATTTAGTCTGTGTAAATAGTATACAAACTATGAAATGTGTGGGTATACTATATATATATATATATATATATATATATATATATATATATATTTATATTTTTTGTTTTTTGAAAATTGATTCATTCTGATGCTCTGACTGCCTATTTCATTGCTTAAGGCCCCGAAATGCCAGGACAGTACAAATACCCCCTAAATTACACCTTTTTGTAAAGTAGAGAGTCAAAGGTATTTATTAAGAGGCATGGTGAATTGCTTGTTGTAAAATTGTTGTAATTGTGAATGAGCTCTTAATTATTTTTTTTTAATTTTGGTTAAAAGTGCAGACATGGGGTACAGGAGGACATGTCAGAGGCTGCGGACATGGTACAGGAGGACATGTCAGAGGTTGCGGACATGGTACAGGAGGCCATGTCAGAGGCTGCTGACATGGTACAGAAGGAAATATCAGAGGCTGCAGACATGGTACAGGAGATGCAGAGGTGGCAGACCTGATACAGGAGATGCAGAGACTGCAGGCATGGTACAGGAGATGCAGAGACCGCAGACATCCTACAGGAGATGCAGAGGCTGCAGACACAGTACAGAAGATGCAGAGACTGCATACATGATACAGGAGATGCAGAGGCTGCAGACATGGTACAGGAGATGCAGAGGCTGCAGACATCATACAGGAGATGCAGAGGCTGCAGACATTGTACAGGAGATGCAGAGGCTGCAGTCATGGTACAGGAGGGGGAGAGACTGTAGATATAGTACAGAAGATGTAGAGACTGCAGACATGGTACAGGAGATGCAGAGGCTGCATACATGATACAGGAAATGTAGAGGCTGCATACATATTACAGTAGATGCAGAGGCTGCGGGCATATTACAGAAGATGCAGAGGCTGCGGACATATTTCTGGAGAAGCAGAGGCTGCAGACATATTACAGGAGATGCAGAGACTGCAGACATATTACAAGAGATGCAGAGACTGCAGACATGGTACAGGAGATGCAGAGACCGCAGACATGTACAAGTGTGAGGGGGGCTGAATGCATACAGGTGTGAGGGGAGCTGAGTGCACACAGTGTGGGGGGGATGAGAGCGTACAGGTGTGAGGGGGCTGAGTGTGTATAGGTGTGAAGGGGGTTGAGTGCATACAGGTGTGAGGGGGGATAAGTGCGTACAGGTGGGGGGCTGAGTGCGTACAGGTGTGAGGGGTCTGTGTGTGTACAGATGTGAGGGGGCAGTGTATGTACAGGTGGGGGGCTGAGTGCGTACAGGTGTGGGGGGGGCTGAGTGCATACAGATATGAGGGGGAACTGAGTGCATACAAGTGTGAGGGGGGGCTGAGTGTGTACAAGTGAGAGTGACTGAGTTTGTACAGGTGTGAGGGAGCTAAGTGTGTATAGATGTAAGGGGGCCTGAGTGTGTACAGGTATGAGGGGGGCTGAGTGTGAACAGGTGTGAGGGGGCTGAGGTCATACAAGTGGGGTGGCCAGTGGGTGGATTTGGTGTAACAGCCCATGGACAGGCCCTGGGGAATTTTAGCGGTCAGGCCAAGGGGGCCCAGGCCTGAAGCTGTGTAAGAGATCTAAACATTTCTGATGGCTGCCATGATCATCAGTAAGTGAATTTAAACATACTTGGGATAAAGATAGGGGAAAAAAACAAAAACAAACATGCAAACAAACGAAACAAGTATCAGACTCAATAGACCACTCTTTTTCTGAGCTCACTCTTCTATGTCTCTATATTTAAAAGTCCTTCTAAAAAGCCAAGCTATCTATTGAGAGTCACATCTGGCAAAACAATGAGGATTAAAGTGACAATGTGCAAAAAAAAGTCCATACAGAACTAAATAAATTATAGAAAACTCTCACCTTCCTTGATAGTTCAGACATTCACAGGCTTTTACCAAAATCTCTGTAACATTCTGGCAGAGGTATTTTCGCAAAATCTGCACTGCCCATTTTGGATACTGAAGCTTTTAGAGATCTGGAGGAGCCCATTACTGAAGATGAAGTCACCAAAGCTATAGCAAGCACGCCGTCTGGTAAAAGCTCGGGACCGGATGGCTTCACTTCTAAATTCTACAAATTATTTGGCTCCCTCCTTGCCCCATCCTTGACCAAGGTGTTTAATTCCCTGGCCGAAGGCTCAATTTTTCCTCCGCAAACACTAGAAACACATATCTCTCTCATACCAAAACCTGACAAAGATCCTACCCTCTGCACAAACTATAGGCCTATCTCCCTCATTGGCGTTGATTTAAAAATATTTGCCAAGGTTTTAGCCAACAGATTGCAGACCCTACTGCCCGACTTGATACATTTAGATCAGGTGGGATTTGTAAGTGGAAGGGAGGCTAGGGATAATACCCTAAAAATGCTCCTCCTGACCGATTACGCCCGTTTGCACAACATCCCCCTATGTCTATTATCGGTTGATGCTGAGAAAGCATTTGAATGGGTGGATTGGCGGTTCCTTAAAATGTCTTTCCGACAAATAGGAGTAGGTCCTCAAATGGTAAATGGAATACTATCACTTTACACGTCCTCATCCGCCAGAATCAAAATCAATGGTACATTATCCCCTGCATTCCATATTCGTAATGGGATAAGACAGGGATGCCTTCTATCCCCCCTCCTCTATGTCCTCACCAGTGGCGGCTGGTGAAGTTTTAGGATAGGGGGGCGCCAGGCCCCGCCCTTCCTTTTTGACCCCTCCTACTTCTAATAAGCCCCACCCCTTATAGAATCCACCCACTCCGTCCCCTGTATTCCACATATTGTGTCAGGAGTACACAGCTCATCATCACAGGACAGGGTATACAGCTCAGCATCACAGGACACAGTATACAGCTTAGCATTACAGGACACAGTATACAGCTCAGCATCACAGGGCACAATATACAGCTCAGCATCACAGGACACAGTATACAGCTCAACATCACATCACAGGACACAGTATACAGCTCAACATCACATCACAGGACACAGTATACAGCTCATCATCACAGGACACAGGATACAGCTCAGCATCACAGGACACAGTATACAACTCAGCATCACAGGAAACAGTATACAGCTCAGCATCACAGGATACAATATACAGCTCAGCATCACAGGTAGGGGTAAATAGCAGCCAGTATCACAGGTGGGGGTAAATTGCAGCCAATATCACAGGTGGGGTAAATTGCAGCCAATATCACAGAAGGGGGTAAATTGCAGCCAGTATCACAGGTGGGGGCAGTTATGCAGCCAATAACACAGGTGGGGCAATTATGCAGCCAATAACACAGGTGGGGGCAGTTATGCAGCCAGTAACACAGGTGGGGGCAGTTATGCAGACAAAAACACAGGTGGGGCAATTTGCAGCCAATAACACAGGTGGGGACAGTTTGCAGCCAATAACACAGGTGGGGCAGTTTGCAGCCAATAACAACAGGTGGGGGCAGTTATGCAGCCAATAACACAGGTGGGGCAGTTATGCAGCCAATAACACAGGTGAGGGCAGTTTGCAGCCAATAACACAGGTGGGGCAGTTTGCAGCCAATAACAAAGGTGGGGGCAGTTTGCAGCCAATAACACAGGTGGGCAGTTTGCAGCCAATAACACAGGTGGGGCAGTTTGCAGCCAATAACACAGGTGGGGGCAGTTTGCAGCAAATAACAAAGGTGGGGGCAGTTTGCAGCCAATAACACAGGTGGGGCAGTTATGCAGCCAATAACACAGATGGGGCAGTTTGCAGCCAATAACACAGGTAGGGCAGTTTGCAGCCAGTATCACGGGTGAGGTACATTGCAAAGACCCCCTGCACTTACCCCATCCAATAGGCAGGCAGGATTGTTGCAGAGATTCGGCATGCGGAGAAGCAGGCTGAGTCTGCAGAGTTTCATCATGCAGGAGAAGCGGGCTAGGTCTGCAGAGTTTCGGCATGTGGAGAGCGGGCTGCCTCCCCCTCGTTGGTCACCGGGTGTTCATGGTCTCTGTGGGAGCGGGAGTCACGTCTGCTTCCACAGTGACCTGCCCCCAGCCACCGCATCCAATCACACTGAGCCGCAGGCTCAGGGCAGCCAATCAGCATGTGTGTGTGTGCCTGTTCAAGCGCACCCACATAGGCTTTAATGGCCGACCAATAGGCTTACTACTTGGGTGTCAGGTGACAGCCAAGGAGCCGAAAAAAAAAAGTTAATGTATCGGCGCCTCCTGTAGGGGGGCGGAGCTGACTTTTTTTTTCTTTCTTCCTTAGCCGGCTAGGTGGCGGCGCCCAGGCTCCCCTCATACACCAGCCGCCACTGGTCCTCACTATGGAACATTTGGCAGTAGCCCTCCGGAACAACCCCAGCATCAAAGACATTCAGACAGGCCCTATACATACTAAATTAGCTCTCTTTGAGGAAAACGTATTAATGTTTGTGACCCAGCCCCAAGAATCTTTACCCTTCATTATGCAGGAATTCAAAGACTTTGAAAGAATGAGTAACTTTAAAGTGAACTACAACAAATCTGAAATCCTCAATATCACACTCCATAAGACAGAAGTGCAACTGATCTCATCCTGCTTCCTTTTTAAAATGGGCTCTACTTCTATACAATATCTAGCCATACAAATCACCATGGATGCCTCCAAGCTTTTTTCAGAGAACTTCACCCCACTCTTCCTCAAAACCCAGGCCGATCTTGCATCCTACGCAGCCAAGAGGCTTTCTTGGTTGGGAAGCATCAATGCCCTGAAAATGGATGTCCTTCCCCGATTCCTGTATTTATTTCAAACTATTCCTATCCACATACCAATCTGATACTTCAGAAAGCTTTGCTGACTGTTCTCCTCTTTTATCTGGGGGGTGGCTTGCCCCAGGATAAAATATGATACCCTATCCCGGTCAAAAAATAGGGTAGTTGGGGTACCAGATGCCTATTACAAAGTGGCAGTACTCACAAGGATAATAGATTGGTTTCATCACACTACATCCAAATTATGGGTTCAACTGGAAGGTTATATGAATCCGATTGAGCTATGCGCCTTACCGTGGACCCCCACAAATCTCTGTAAAGATTCACTTCCTTTGGCGGGCCTCACCCACCAGACACTCCGCTTATGGGGCAGACTGATTTCAGGGGGTACCATATCCATGACAGTAGGCCCTATGACCCCATTTTTGGGACTCCTGCCTTCCCACTGGCAGTAATAAGATCAGAATTTGGGCCCTGGCAAAAGAAATTAAATTTAATTCACACATGGTGGGATTGCCCTCCTATACAACAATTTTGGCAAAACATTTTTGATCTGTATTGATAGCTCTGTTATCTATAATCCTGGGCCATATAAAACCAGTGAAAAATGATGTGTTATGACACTTCCTCACTGCAGCGTGAACAGTGATCCCCTCGCTTATGGAAATCAACAAGTGATAAGATATTTGTCATTGTATCCAAGCACAATGCAATTTCTCATGTAAAACACTCACATTATACAAACATTTATAACATAACATAACTTACATAATTTACAACCCTCACCCCCCCCCCCCCC
>BLSH010082378.1:1964648-2001034 GCA_018402905.1 Glandirana rugosa
GGGACCCGTACAAGATTGACACACACCCGACGGGACCGACCCCTTTCCCCTCACTATCAGTCTATTTTAACCACTTGCTGACCGCAGTCTGATGGCGACAGAGTGGCTCGTTATCTCAAACCGCCGTCATATGACGGCGGCTGCGATAACTAGTGCTGTGAGTGCATGCGTGCCACCGGAGGCACAATCAGTGTGTCCGGGGGGGCCAGGGAGCGGGTAGGGCGGACTCGATTGCCGCCGGCTACCCACGATGGCCCCCCCGCAGTGAGAGAAGTAAACACGGATCTCTGTTCTCATAGAGGGGGAAGGGCGGTGATCACAGGCTTCCTCTATATGGAAGCCGTGATCATCCCCTTTCCCCAGCCAGGGCAGCCCACACACAGTTAGAACATGCCCAGGGAACACAGTTATCCCTTAGAGCGCCTCCTGCAGGTTAACCCCTTCACTGCCAATGGCATTTACACAGTAATCAGTGCATTTTTATAGCACTGATCGCTGTATAAATGTCAATGGTCCCTAAAAAGTGTCAAAATGGTCTGACATGTCCGCTGCAATATCGCAGTACCGCTAAAAATCGCAGATCGCCGCCATTACTAGTAAAAAATAAAAAAAATAAAAACCCCAGAAATTAATTCTCATCGTCCATAAACACGGCAACTATTGCGCAAACCAATCAATAAACGCCGATTGCAATTTTTTTTACCAAAAATATGAAGAAGAATCTAAATCGGCCAAAACCGATGGAAACATTTTTTAATATCTTTTTTTTTGGATTTGTATTTTAGCAAAAAGTAATAAATTTGTTTTATTTTTTTTGCTAAATTGTCGCTCTTCTGTTGTTTATAGCGGCGATCAGAAATGATGCAGAGGAGATCAAATACCACCAAAAGAAAGCTCTATTTGTGGGGAAAAAAGGACGCACATTTCATTTGGGTACAACGTCGCATGACCGCACAATTGTCAGTTAAAGCGATGCAGTGCCGAATCGCAAAAAGTGCTCTGGTCCTAAAGTGGGAAATCCTTCCGGGGCTGAAGTGTTTAAAAGAACCTCATTCAGTGCCCTAATGGCATTTGGATAAAAAACTTCTCTTAAAACGATTTGTCCTCACCCTAATATTCCTGTACAATCTGCCTGATGGCAGTTCAAAAAGATGTTTACCAGGGTGGGACAAATCTTTTACTTTACTCTGCAAATGCAACGGGACT
This sequence comes from Glandirana rugosa, assembly GCA_018402905.1. Classification (NCBI taxonomy): domain Eukaryota; kingdom Metazoa; phylum Chordata; class Amphibia; order Anura; family Ranidae; genus Glandirana; species Glandirana rugosa. The sequence continues at coordinate 1,965,855 of BLSH010082378.1, forward strand.
GGTGAATTTGGTCCATTGTGACAAAACCACAGCCTGTGCAGAATTTATTATTCTCTGTAGAGCAGCCTTCTCAGCTGTCGTACAGTTAGGATACCAGGCCAACATACAATACGTCAGCACACTTTCAATGGATGACCGTTAAAAAGACCCTAAGATCTTCTCATCCAGGCCATGTTTCCTAAGAAGGCGCAGAAAATATAAGCGTTGCAGACACTTTATAACAACTGCTCTCACATTCGCTGACCAAGTTAGATTTCCGTGATGTGAACGCCTAAGAACTTAAAAGCGGGAACTCGCTCGACTAATTCCCCTTATATAAAAAGTGTCTCCAAGTCAGGATTTTTCCTCCTGAAATCTAATATCACCTTCTTCATTTTACCTGTGTTTAAGAACAGATTGCTTTCCTCGCACCATTTCACAATCTTATCCACCTCTTCCCTATAATACACCTCATCTCCATTCTGAATTCGACCAACAATAGTAGTGTCGTCCGCAAATTTTACGACACTATTTGTTGGGAAATAGGGAACAGAGTCGTGAGTGTACAGTGAGTAGAGGAGGGGGCTCAACACACAGCCTTGTGGCAATTAAAAGATCTGGAATTACAGTGTTGAATGCTGAACTGTAATCAATAAACAGCATTCTTACGTAATTCCCAGGGGACTCTAGATGGTTTAGGGCCGCGTGCAAAGATAGGGCAATAGTGTCCTCTGTGCTCCTCTTTGCCCTGTAGGCAAACTGGTGGGGATCGAAGTTAACTGGTAGGGCTGTTTTAATGCGCCCTAGCACTACTCTCTCAAGGCATTTCATAACTACAGAGGTCAACGCAATGGGCCTGTAGTCCTTAAGTCTATCTACATTTGCGGTTTTAGGTATTGGGGTAATAATAAACAACACAAAACCAGAGATATATATAACTTACCCCAAATTCTCTGCTCAGCGCTTAGGAAGCAATAATCCTACCCTCAAAATATAAAAGCAGCTGCTAAAACAATACTCAAAATAGAATATGTAAAAAACTGAACAATGAACAGAGAAGTCTCTGAAGCAGCGCTAATAATAAACCCCACAGTTCAAGCACGATCAGGCGGTGTCCTAGATGTTTCTTTTATGCAATAGCGATGTGCACCTTCCACCACCACACAATCACCTCGTGACTGAAAAATAGGGGCCCCCCTTTGGGGATGCACTCACCAGATATAGGTGAGAACACAGCGTTGGGTTTACTCCTAAATGTGGATCTCCAGCAGTGTCACAGGACCACCAGCTTGCTATTTTCAATCCGCTCCACAGGAACTGATCCTCATGCATTTAAAACAATAAAAGGGAAAAAAAGGAGCAGAGCGCCTTCATAGCGTAAAACCACTCTTTATTGGAACCCAACTCCCCTTTTAAAATACACTCACATGGTAGGTAATATATCAGTGCATGTAAAATCCAGTAGTTCCAGTAGTTAATTACCACATAGGATCCGGCGTATGTGATAAGTTTGGTTCCAGCCCGACCTGTCAAAGCACGCCTCGTCCGTCCATGGGTGATCACTACCTCCAATGCGTCGCTCGGCCCCGCGCTGACGCTTTTCAAAAAAAAAGTGACGAAACGCGTCAGTAAGGGTTATAATGATTGATTTTAGGCAGGTAGGAACTTCATCTAAAAATAATGACTGGTGTAGGATCCTAGTAAAAACACCTGCTAAGTGGTCTGCACATGCCTTTATAACCCTCTGGGAATACCATCAGGACCCTCCCCTTTCCTGGTGTTCACTGACTTGAATGCCTGTCGCACCTCATGTTCCTGTACAGGGGCACAATGTAATCCAACCCTGGCTCTAAGTGGTACATTTCATGAGAAACCATAACCTCAAAACGTGCAAAGAAACTATTTAGTTCCTCTGCACGTTGAACACTTGGCTTTGCATCTGTGTTTTTACTCTTCCTTAGATTGAGAATATGCTATAGTCCTTTACAGCCCTCTTCTGGGTTATTTCCCTTAAAGTATTCCTTGATTTTATTTTTATAGTCAAATTTGGCCTTTTTTATACTTTTCCTTAATTCCGCCCTGCCTCTCTGCATTTTGCTCTATCTCTTCTCCCGTAAGCACTATCCCGTTCCTTCAGGAGACACCGAACCCTCTTTGTTATCCAGGGCTTCTGATTCGGAAAAACCCTAATACGTTTGTTCACTGTGACATTAGTCACACTAGTTCATATGTAACTCAGCACCGCATCCGTATACATATCTAAGTCCTGCTGCTCAAATATGTCCCAGTTGGTCCTCTCGAAGCAGTCCTGCAACTGCTCAAAGGAACCAGCTGGCCATGTCCTTACCTCCCTAATCTCCGGTGCCCTCCTTTGTTTAATAGTAATATATGATGGAATCATGAAAAGAGTAAGATGGTCAGACTGGCCAAGATGTGATAGGGCAATAGCTCTATAGGCTTTCTTGATATTAGAAAAGACCATATCTAACATATTCCCTCCCCTTGTAGCACATTTCACAAATTGATGGAAACCGGGGAGCACGGACCCCAATTTAGCATGATTGAAGTCCCCGGCAATCACCAAAACCCCATCAGGATGTGCATGTTGAATTTTATCTACGACTTCCACTGGGGATTTCAGAGCCACTGCAGCATTTGCATCCGGTGGTATATATACCGCAAGAATAAATACTGCCGTGAACTCTCTCGGCAAGTAAAAAGGTCTACACTTTACTACTAGCTATTCTAAGTCTAGGGAACAATAATTATCAACGGTCTTAATATCTGAACACCAAGCGCTCAGTAAATATATACAGAGCCCCCCTCCCCTGCTCTTCCCCAGGTCCCTGGTTCTATCCAGTCGATGGAGAGTCCGTCCGGTTAGCTGGATAGCAGTATCCAGAATATTAGTATTGAGCCAAGTCTCTGTTATAATTACTGCACAACAGTTTTGAACCAAACTGTGTGCAGCGACATATAAATGCAGTTCATCCATCTTAGGAGCAAGAGACCTTGCGTTTGTTAGAAGTAAGCTAGGCAGAGGGGGTCTATGTGCCTGCCCTCTCAGTCTTGCCAATACGCCTTGTTTTTGTTTCCTCTCGCATCGTTTCCTTTGCCACTTTCCATGAATAAAAATGGGTTGCACCTTTACAATGTATTAAACTACATTGTTTGGGATGCCCTGTCCAATTGGCGGCCTAGCTTCTCTCAGCAAGCCTTGCGATCTAATGTTCAACAGATCAGTGTGGCTATAGGCTAATTTAGCTTTACATGCCCCAGAACTCCCAAGGACAGTCTCAAGCAGCAATATAAAATATGCAAAGCAAAAAGAAAGAACAATTGTCCCCATCTAAACAAAGTCAAATTCCAGCCTCCAAAAGGAACAAAGGGCTGTATGTATATATGGGTGAGGTACACCCTTCCCTTGGTGATTGGGCTTTTGAAGTTGATGACATCCGAGACCTAGAGCGCATGTGGACTTCCTGTTCCATGTTTCGATACTCTGCAGATTTTGTTCTATGGGCAGAAGATACACGAGATTCCAACATAACCGAGCCATTATGCAGTGCCCCCTGTTCATCCTCTTTTCTTCCCAGCCTTTTATTTGTGTTCACTCTTTATCCTTGCTTACCCTTTTAGCTCCTAAATAAGTATTCTCTATATACAGAAGGCTATCAAATTCCTACAGCATATGCTATTTGGGAACAATAGACATTATCTATACTTTATATCAATATCTTGATCCATTGGTCATATCTCCACCATTTACAAGAGTATGGCCGATACCTGATATCTTATCTGATGGAATGTTATGTCATGCAAACTCAGTGCAATGTAAACAATCTAATATGCCAAACTGAAGATTCCGATTACCAATAATATAAAAGATGACTATCACTGTTATATACTTTCTGTATACATGTTCTATGTTACTTTTGACTTTCAATAAAACAAGATTGAACTAAATTCTCGAAAACTCATGTAAATATCAATATGTAGAATAAAAAGTCCATTCAGAACTGTAGCAATTCAAATATGTGCAAATTATGCAAATACAAATAGTCTATTTAGGCCTGTGAATATATCACATATTAGTGAAACCAAGGAGGAAAGAAAGTTCATATGGCACTGGATCCCGTCAGAAGAAAGCCCATAGGGGAGAAGTATGGATCAAAAACATTCATCAGTGTGTCACTCTTCACCTTAGCAGAAATGGAGGCTTACCAAAAGGCCAGTGACCCCCCCCCCCCCCACCTTATTCAGGGAGGTCTCAGAGCACTTGTCTGGATCTCTGATCCACTGAAGAGGAAATCCAGGGATGACCCTCCTGTTAGTGTGGGTGCAAACCAAAGAATCCACAGCAGAGTAGGATGCGATTCACCTATAGATCATCACTCAGCAACCAGAAGCATGGGAGATAAAAAAGCTCTGTATAGTGTAGTATCGTCAAAACACATTATTCATTTAAAAAAGTGCACTGGTATAAAACAAGAGATCTAGCCGTGAACATACTGCAGCTAATCATGGGAACCCCTGCTGGGGTTCTCTTATCTGAATGTGTGTGAATGCACCCTTTTGCTAGCCTTATACTGCAGAGTATAAATTAAGTCACCATGTCTGATAACTAATGAACCTTGGCATAAATGCCATAGAGGTACTGTAGGTAAGGAACTAATATGCTCTTAAATTCATCTAATATGTCAGCATTATATATGTTTTTTATCAACTACACTGCTTACCAAAACAAATCTTTTTTTCCCTAGATCAAGTGCGTAACAGTTACCAGTTATGCAGTAATGGGACCCTGAGAGTTATGTATGCCAATGGGATGGGGATTAGTTTCCACAGTGAGCCCCATATACTGGCTGGCACAGTAACACCTACCATCGGAAGGCGGAATATTTCTTTGCCCATGGAAAACGGGTTGAATTCAATTGAGTGGCGGCTACGCAAAGAGCAGACAAAAGGAAAAGTGACTGTCTTTGGGAGGAAACTTCGAGTAAGTGTTATCAGTGTTGACCATTGTGCAGTTAATGTTAAACTCGATTTTTCTCCTAGGAACATTGTGCATTGTCCTTTTTATTAAAAGAATTTGGACAAATATATGACAGATGCTTATTGACCAGATACAACTGAAAAATTTTCAGTCATGTGTACAGAGCCTAGAGCATTTTATTTTTACATTTAGCATAAATCAGAGAAATGAATTGAATAAATACAGAAAGACAGGGAGGCAATATATTCCAATAATGAGAAAAACAATATAAATGACAATGGCACAGGGATATTAATATAGGATCACAAAGTACTACCTTTGTAGGATGGAATGTAGCTTTCAAATCATTTTATGTTATTGAATTTTAGGATCTGCTTTACAGTCTCATAGCATATTACAGATAATACCTAGCAGTAGAACTACACAATTTAGTCAGTGTCAGAACCTAGCTTTTATTGCATAGGAGACTAGACCTTTCAGGTCGATTTTCTATATAATATGATTTGATAGCCCCTTGTGGCTGTGAAGTAACTTTTTTAGCCTTATAGATGTAGAACATGTATGACCTTCACAAAATCTGTCTCATTTCAGAGCAAGCACAAAACTTAACTGTTTATCCCTGGAGAAAATGTTTAACTAACTTGTAATATTTCACTGAGTGTGTGTTTGTATGTATGTATGCATTAAATGCATAGTCAGCACTTTACTGCATAACTTTGTGTGTAGAACAATGTAGCGGTCATACCCACAGCAGAAAAACATTAATTATTACATATGTCTGCTGTTCACATAAAATAATAATATTATTCATCATTATCATCCTCCTCCCCATCATCATCATCATTTTCATTTTTTAGCTTTATTAATCTGTTTTTAGAATTCAGGTGCTTTTTTCATTATAATTCATTTCTGTGATTAAATAATGGGGTTAATTAAGGCAAATAGACTATACTTAGCAAGAGAAGTTGCACTTTGCAAGAAAATTTTCTCTAGAGTTTAGTGAATGTGGTGAAGTTCTGCTGACTTTTGTCATCCAATCACATGCACGTTTACGAACAATGAAGGTTCATTTATGAGGTTTTTATTTTATTTTTTTTGTTCAATATGTTTTTATTGGGTTTTTAGGATAACAATACTGAAAACAGAAGCATGTACAGCAACAGTACAAACTGATAGAAAAACAACACACCGTTGCGAATACATGCATTAAAAATACTATATGTATATGGTTAGTATCAGAGAATACGGAGCTAGGTTAAGGCCCATTGTTGTATTCAGTCCAAATTTTCCAAACTTTATCAAATGATTCACAAGGAGTTGTAGCTATGAGTCTGTCAAATGTGTGGTCTCATTGAACTAATTTTTTAACGTCTGACAAGTTGATGGTTTTGCTGCCCTTCCAGTTTTGTAGTATTGCAAGCGGCCAGCAGAATATGGGCTGTGATGGTTCTAAAATTGGGAGGAAACAGCTCTATTCCAATGTGGAGTATTGCTAGCTCCAGTTTGGGTTTAGTTATGCATCCAGTTACTGAGGTAATTAATTGAAAGACTTGGTTCCAGAAACTTCTTCAACCCCAGAAGACATGTAGTAGGTAGCCATGTAGACCACAATTGCGCCAGCATGGGGGAATGTTCTGGGGAACATTAATGTTAGCCTATGTAGGCTGTAATGCCATTTATTGTATATTTTAGGCATCGTTTCCCAATGACTGGTGCAGAGTAATGCTTTAGTGATACCCCTAAAGGCAGCTTTCCACTGGTTGTTGAGAAAGTGAGTTTTAGGTCTCTTTCCCATTTGGTGTGTGTTGCGGTTTTGCAAAAAGATAGCTTTCCTTGGAAATGGTTGTAGAAGAGTGCTATGCCTTTGTTAACCGGATTAGGAGATGAGTAGAATTGCTATACATTCTGAGGGAGTTTTATCATTAGAATAAGGTGTTTGTTCAAAAAATGTAATTTTCTTACACAGGGAAAATATAGTTTGTGTGGTATACCATACTCTTCTGCTAGCTGTTCGACACTTTTTGGGGTGGAGTCGGAGAGAAAGTCCTGGGTTGTGTTGATACCGTAACTTTGGAGTTGTTTTGTGGACATCATGGGCAATTTCATTTCTAGCAATTGTAGTGAGACTTGGAGATCTGAGATTGGGATTGTAGTGCCTCCCTGGCTATTTATTAGCCTCCAAGCCTGGATGGTGACTTGGATTGTGGGGGGAGGGGGAAGTCTCAAGTGGACCAAGGTATCCATCTGTCTCCTGTTAAAAGGGACTTTAGGGCTTTCGTTGGGGCTAGTGATCTCTCCAGCTCCAACCACAGAGGTTTGTTTTCTGTATAAAATCACCATTTGAGTTGGTCTAGTTTAAACCCAGTAGTAGTCACAAATGTCTGTTAGTCTTGCTCCTCCCACTTGCTTGTGGAAGATAAGGTTGGAGCGTAAATATACTTCCATATGAGGCTCAACAGGGCTCGCAGGTATTGAGAGGAGCCAGATTGCAACACCTCTGAAGGGTCTGCCTAGATAGGTCTGGTAGGAGTTGTATGGAAGCATATGGTGAAGATGCATTGTCAGATCTGCGTGAAGCGAGCATTATTTGCTCATTTATATGGTAGAAATGCACCCTTAGCCGTATGTCCCTAGGTGTTTCTGCAGGGAGGAAGGAGAGCTTGGGCAGCATGTGAATTATATGAGGAGGTCTTGAACTGATAGTGATGGCACCAGTGTTGAAAATAGGGCCCTGGGTGTATTGTTGCAACTGTGCGGGGAGGACAGATTCCGGAACACCGCAGATTTTTATGTTGTTCCTCCTGGATCTGTCCTCTAGGTCTGAGATTTTGTCTTTTAGCCAGGCTATCTCTTCATTTTGGGTAGTGTTAGCATCTACCATGGTGTTGAATGAGGATGAGTATTCCTCCATTTTTTGTTCGACATGGTCGACTCTGCTGCCTATTGACTGTACCTCCGCTTGGCATTTGTTGAGCCCAGACAGGATATCAGATTGCAGGGAGGCCCTCATGGACAGTAACATTTCCTTAAGTGTAGTAACGGATATCAGTTGATCCGAGGTTGGGAAGTCTGTTATTGGGTCATTGGTAAGGAGAGGGGCAGCATAGTAGTTATTACAAGGCCTGTTTACCTCCATGTCTGGCTTAGGCTGCGCTTGCTCCATTGTATCTAGGCATGGTTTCTGCTTCAGTGGGCTTCTGGTGGAAGGAATTGAGGCTCCTGAGGAGGGCCCACTTGGTGTTGAGGTCTTTTGGGGTGATTTTGTATATTTCCTCGTGGCCTGAGGATGAGGCCTCAGCTGCCGTGTTCATCTGTGGAGCTCGGGTGCCGTCTCCATTTTGTTGAAGCCCGCGCACTGCTGAGGTAAAGAATCCTGACAGTTTGCAGGGCTGCTGCTTTTTTTTTGTTCTTCGGCATCCCTGATGATTGAGGCAGCCTCAGGGAGTAGGGATGGCGGTGGATTGGGGCTGTGGGACTCTGATGGATGTCGATTCTCTCTGGCGGTCGAGTGGAGCCCTCAGCTCAAGCATCCATCTTGGTGCTCGATCACCACTCCTCCACCTTTTTTATTTTTTTAAATGTTTTACTAGTAATGGCGCGATCTGCGATTTTTATCGGGACTTCGATATTGCGGCAGACATGTAGGACGTTTTTGACATTGGCATTTATGCAGCGATCAGTACTATGAAAAAGCACTGATTACTATGTAAATGTCACTGGCAGGGAAGGGGTTAACACTAGGGGATCAAAGGGTTAACTGTGTTCCCTGCTTTGTGTTTCTAACTGTGTGGGGGCTGGGCAGACTGGGGGAGGAGAGTGATCGTTGCTCCCATATTCAGGGAGCATGCGATCACACTCCTTCTCCCCTGTCAGAACGGAGGTTTACACACATGAATCCCTGTTCTGTCACTGTGGGTAGCCGGTGGACATCGAGCCCACCCTACCCGCTTCCTGGCTCCCCCGCTACACAGTGAGCCTCCAGCGACACGCATGCACCCATGATCCGCGACCTCGCAGCCGCCGTCAGGTGATGGCGATTTGCGGTATCAAGCCAAGTTGCCGCCGCCAAGCCACGACGGGGCAGTCAGCAATTGGTTAAAAGGAGGGGGCATGGATCAGCTATAGTGTCAATGAATTGGAAGCTGTGGTCGAGAAAGCATAGGTAAAGTGGACAAACTGCATAGGAAGAGACAGTTTATCAACCCACTTATTGTACTTTTTTGTTGTTATTGTTATTGGGGGCTTGTTTGTGTTCAACTTCATTTTGTGACCAATTTCAGATCAGTGGTAAGCTGCTGTACCATCCATAGCTAACTTTAATTTTTAGCTTCAGGGTTTCCCTTTAAGAAAAAAAATATATTTATTTCAAGGGTATAGTTAGTATAGTTAGTATTTCAGTTAATTTTATTTTTTTTTTCTTTTGGGGTATATTTGTTTTTATTTTGTGTTGATAGGGCATACATTTTAGGGGTGGCATGTACAGGGTTTCATTCCTTTTGGTGATTTCTTGATTTTTATTTTATGTTGACAAGGTCATATTTTTAAATACCTTTGTAACTGAACATCTGTTTTTGGACATGCTTTTTGTTTTCAAAATACTGCTGCATCACCTGAATGAAAAGAAAACCTACATTCAAACACAGTGTGCACCTAAATCAATTCAAATCATATTACTCCCATTCACCCTAATCCTAATCCTTTTTTTTATAAAAATATAAATGTTTGGCATACATCATTTAGGCCTACAATCCCTGATTAAAGATAACCTACTGTTGGTCAATTTTCACTGCTGTATGTTCTACACTAATTTAGTTCTTGGTAAAATCCCTGCCTGTTCACACAATGTGAACCTAGACTTGCTCATTAAAATTGTTGCATCACATCTAGGCTCTTAATTGTAGTAAAATGCATGTCTGTATTCTTTGCCTCTAGTAAATTGCAGCTTATGAAAACTCTCCTGCTGCTGGCCAATTTTACACTGCTGTATCCTCTGTGGTATCGTAATTCATGTAGTAAAACCCCTATCTGTGCTCTGTAATCTATATTAAATTTGGGCCAAGCCTTTTTCATTAAAATTATCCTGATGCTGACCCATTTTACACGGTTGTGTCATGTGCAGTCTCTTAATCTTTAGTAAAACATTTACCAGTACTCTTTTACTGTAGTATATTTGACCAGTTCTCCCATTCTCACTAAATAGTACCTGCTATTGGCTAATTTTGCACTGCTGTATCATCTGTTTTGTGTTCATTTTTAAGAGAGCTTGACAGAAATTTCCCAGCAGCAGGGCAGGTTTGCACCAATTAGAGCAGGAACAACTGTAGGAAAAACCTCAGTGAACTACTGGCCATTTTTTATCTGGCAGTCAAATCAAGACTATTACCATTCAATAAGTGTAGTGAATGACACAATCATATCAGCAGCAATAACATTTTGAGCGTGCATTAACCCCCACCCCTCTCCACTACCCATTGATTGTTTCTCTCAAGCATTGCTGTGCAGTGTTGGGTGTCACAGACATACAAATCATATCCACTCTGGCTATTTTTTGATATTGAGTTATATTTATCATAAGGAACTTGTGGGCCATTGCCTAGGCCAGCAGATGTAGTGGGTGCAACACCAAACTTCAGAATTTATAGATAGTAATGACTTTTTCCTTAAGTCACTTCCCTAATCTGTCTACATATGTACATATATGGTTAAATTCAACAAGAGAACTGAGTTATGGCTCGTACACACGGGACGACGATCGTGCGTACGACCGTGTTGAATCGTACGTTGACGGTCGTATGTAGCCCACTGACATGCACACGACGGTCGTACATACAACTTGCGGCCGGCCGAACGTGATGACGCGAACGAGCGTATAATGAGGAAGTAGCGTCACCTTTTGGGCTCCTTTCTAATTTCATGTTAGTTGAAAGTGGACTTGGCGCATGCGTGTTTAGCACAATACAACTTTGTTGAACACAGCTGCTCTACACACGACTCAACGGTCGTATGCGAGCTTGTTGACACGACCAAGTTTTGTAGTCTGCACATACAACTCCCACGAACGACCGTCGTACGTTCAACTGTTGAAAGTGCCGCCACAGATGAACGATTCTGCATGCAACGGTCGTGAGTACGACGTGTTGAACACGATCGTCATCCCGTGTGTACGAGCCATAAGAAAGAGGGAGAAGTTGAAGTTAGTCAGAAGGCCTTATTTCAGTAGACATGAAGCCATCTCTCTTTTTTCTTGTTTGGTGGTCTGTACAGATGAAAAGTAGTTACTCCTCTAAATTAGACTGCACACTTACTCCAATAGTGCATTCTATCAATGTTTTTTAACTTAAATAATCATCACACAAAACAAGATGTCATCAGTTACATGTGCTTAGGGCAATGTGGTGTCTAAATGTAGGTCTGCTGCCCTCTCATTTCTATAGGTAACAATAGTACAGTGAGATTTCCTATTGAATGCAATGCAAAGTGATTTAAAGTATATCTAAAGTCAAAACTTTTTTAGTGTAGGGAAGGATTAGATCTGCTGTCAGTCATTTGTTTGCCATCTGTGTTTTATAAGATATGTTTCTCCACTCCCTGTCTTGTAGATACAAAAGGAAGTGAGAAGATATCTTTCCAATGTAAAGGAAATCAATTTTTAGACACTTGTCACAGGAACAAGTGTCCCCATTGAAGACATTTACTCTATTTCTCTTCTTTTGGCAACTCAAAAAGTTAGATCTACCCTCATCTTTATTTCTGGTGACATTGGTGATTAGGATAGTTAGAGAAAGCCAGTCTTCCTAACAAGCAATACAAATCTGACAATAGAACTAACCCCTTACCACCCTATCCAAATCTGAAAAAAGTTTTTGCCTTTAGTTTTACTTCCACACAATAAATCATATATAATCAAATGGTTTATTCTCTTTTACAAAAATTAGCTAGTATTGGCAAAAATACTGTGTTCCTAAAAGAAATCCTATGTAATTCTATTTTAAGTTGTTCTCTAATAAACTATTCTGCTCTATATTTTCTGTTGAGGTCATATTTTTATCTGAATTTAAATTATTCATCATAGTTTCCAGAAAAGTAATACAATTCATTATCTGCCTGTGGCATGGAGAAAAAAGTGCACCTATTCCACATTCTGTAGTTCTCTTTGAAGGAGAAAAAGTGTGGAAAAAAATAGAAGCTGGTTAGTAAAATAATCAAAATATAGTGTTCTGATGAAATGTTTAGTAAGTGTTATTTTAAAAATATATTTTGCATTATTACTTTAATAAACAGAAATAGTTTGCAACTCATCCCGGTCAGAGGATAAATGCATATATAAAAGAAATGTCATTTTTAATAAATATAGAACCGTTATTGCTCCTGGCAAGATAAAAAAAAAAAAACACACCACTATACAAAATGCTGATTTGCTTTATGATTCAACTGTACACTATACAACAGATTGCACTAAAATCATTTTTCCTGTTGTTGCTACAACAGAATGAACACAGCCATGCATTCATGTTATCTGATATTTGTTTGTTATGTGATGCAGTAACGCATTTATTTTTAATTATTATTGGATTGTCTATGCTTTAAAAATAGCTTAGACAGATCTCTCCATAGCAATGGAAATGTTTTCTGTATCCTGGAAATTCTCTGAAACAAAGAAATTGATATTTGAGATTGTTCCCATTTGCTTCCAAAAAGGGAATTAGGCTCTCACACTCCATTGTCTGTGTTTAAAGTAAAAACCAAAGTGACTTTAGAGCATCAGCAGCCATTAAAAGTCTAGCCAAATAGACAATTTCAGATTAATAAACACAATTATTGCCAAAATGTGCCAAGATCTCAAAAATGTTTAATGGAAGTGCAATTGTGTTGCAAAAAATGACATTTCAGGAGGCATTTTCAACATTCAACAGATATCTAATATGCGCAACAATTTGCCATACGTTCTGCCCCTGCATTTGGGAATTAAACGCTTTGCCATCATTCTTGTTTTTGGGGAGACCTGCACATTCTGTATTGCTTATTTGAAAGTGTATTTTCTCATTTTGAATAAAGAAAGGAATGATTAAAACCCCAAGCAAGTTTTTTCCCCACCTGTTTTGGGGACATTTCCTTTCACTTCCTTCCCTGTAGAAAAAACAGAAAGTGAGAGAAAATCTCCAAAATGAGAAAATCCCCCTCTTAAGCTGGCCACAATCTTAAGGCCCGTACACACTATGCGAATTTCGGATGGAATTTTCGTTCGACGGCCATTCGTACAAAATTCTTACCGTTAGTATGCTCCTTTTGACAGCCGATTTTGATTTTTGCAAGACAAAAGCTGATTGTCCCGGCTATAAAATTTTTTTCATATGGCAACTCAATGTCCGATTTTCTTATCTTTAGTACGGTTTTCATACGAAAAAAAAATGTACGATCACGACTACGCATGCTCAAAAATAAAAAAATACATACAAAACAATTCAACACATTACGTCACTTCTGACGTTGAATTCAGTCATATGAAAATTTTCATATTGTTAGTATGCTTTTCACTTTTGACATGAGACAAGCATCCAACAAAAACGGACGCTCTGTCGTCCGAAATTCGCATAATGTGTACAAGGCTTTACAGATTTCTCCAGCCACACAAATAGGGTGGATTGAGAAAACCCCCAGCTGCACTCGCTCGCAGTGTCAAAACACACTGGTTAGCAACTGAGCTAATTGGCTGCAGCTGCAGATCAAGAACATATCTCAGCATGTCCTTTCAACCAGAAGTCAATCTCACAATCGACTTCTGTTGAGCAGGGATGGCTAAAAATTTCTCTGTCTATGACCAGCAGTTGTCATGGGTACAAGTGCACCCATTGGATAAGTGCACCCTCTCTTCCTGTTATGGTAAACATTTTGGACTTTTCATCAGTTTCAGTTCAGGTAACAATGATCAGCAGGACAAACAGAAAAAGTGCATTCTCCTAACAGAGACACAGAAAGCAATACAAACCTGACAGTAGCTTTAAGTTATTAACACTCTATTCAACAATGAAATGCATTTGACTTCGATACACGTTCAATGCAATAGTTTTGGTGTGGAATTTTGGACATTTTACACTCTGGTGTTTAGACTTTTTTGTTTTCAATATTTTTATTGAATATTCAAAATAGAGACAGTAACAATGGGTAGAACGGGGTAATTAGGCTCATTACATAGATGGGTCTTAAAAAGAATGATACAAACATTGAGGATATGTTATCAGAGTATACTTAGAGGCAATATAACCTTCCGACTCTGTTGACAAACCAGTCTTGAGGTGTGCCAGCTCGCCCCATATCCCCAGCCACCCCATATGGGATCAAGCTGTGGCAAGGGAACCCACCCCACCCAACTACTTTATAATTGTTCATGTCTGAGTGATGTAACATATACTTATGAGCAAGGATATACTAACTAATGCAAATAAGAATCGGAATAAAGGTTTGAGTCTAAGTACACTGGGTACATCCAGGCGCAGTGGAATAGAATACATGATCCGATCGAGCTGCTGCTTTGGAGGAGAGGGGAATACCGAAGAGCCTCTAGGCATTCAGTTTAGAAGGGGGAGTAGGCTGAGGGCCTTCACCTTTCGACCCCCCCTGAGGGGTCCAATTCTGTGTGGAAAGTGGGTGACCATGGCCTAGGTCCGGCCCTCTTGTGGTGGGGGGGGGGCTGTGCTGGGAAAACCCACCTAGGCGCATTAAGGGGGAAATCAGCAGCCGATTGGAACATAATTAGGAGTCAGGGTCCTGGGCCTGGAGAGGAGGTTTAGAGAATACATCCCCTTGAGGGGGGAGTCAACTGAGACCTCCTGATCCGAGTAATGAAACAGGCCCAGAGGTCTTATGCCTCTCCCACTCAGAAGGAGGGAGAGACACAGGCAAAATATGAAGTGGAGACTTTAGAAGAGGAAAGAGGAAAGGAGTAGTAGAAGAGAAGAGAGAGGAGGTCAATCAGGGGATTTAGGAGTAGAGAGGGGCAAAGTTTGGGTAGCCTGGAATTAGGGAGATCCCCATATGTATTGCCCAGGGTTCGCAAATGGCCTCAAATTTTGGTGTAGATTCAGTGATAATACTGGCTAATTTCTCTTGCACCATTATCCAACAGATTTTACGGCGAGCCGCCTCAAAGGAAACTTTGGGTTGTTTCCAAGCTTTAGCAATTTTGAGTTTGGCTCCGAGAAGAATAAAGTGTATTAACTTATGGGAGTGTTTGGGGATTCCAGGGAGGTCTGCATTCAGCAGGACAATAGTTGGAGACTTGGGGAGTTGGCAGTTTGTGACTTTGAAGATCAGGTTGAACATCCTCTTCCAAAAAGTCCTTATCCTGGAGCAGCACCACCAAATATGTAGTGAGTTGCCATGCAATTTACAATTTCTGAAGCAAAGGGGATTCGCTAAGGGGAAAAAAATTGCCAATTTAGAAGGAGTGAGATACCACCTGGTAAGGACCTTAAGGCTGGCTTCGATCAAAGAGATGTTTAGGATGCCTCTGTAGGCTCTAAAAGAGTGGGTCTGCCATTTCTCCAGGTCCCATTCTAGCTGGAGGTCTTCCTCCCAGGCTCTCATGTAGCTGGATTTGGAGGTGCGTAGGGAAAGTGACTGATATATAACTGAAATGCTGCCCTTCTGATCCTTAGCTTGCCTACACCATTGTTAGTATAGGCTAATTGTAGGAGGATTGGGCTTGTTTTTCCAAAGGGAGTGGAGGAAATGATGGATTTGTCTGAACTGAAAATGCTCGGAGTCTGGCATTTGCAGTTTTGTAATGCAGTATCTCATTGTGATGGGGCCTAACGAATTAAAGAAGTGTCCAATCCGGTACAACCCCTTGTCCAGTCACCATTTGAAGGCGATAATGTGAAGACCCGGGGGAAAAGCTGGGTTGTGAAATATGTGTGCCAGGGGTCTGATTTCGGATATCAAGGGAGTGGAAGTTCTCATATTGTCCCAGAGTACTAGGGATTGTGACAGGATCGGGGATAAAATGGGGGGCCTTTTTTGGGGGGCATCCACAGTAGGAAGTCCAATGTAAAAGAGGGGGCTGCCTGTCTTTCTATCTGCATCCAGTCAGGTTTTTCAAATTTCGAGTACACTATAGATAGTTGGGCAATTCTAACTGCTTGGTAGTATCATTGAAACTGTGGCAACCCGAGTTCCCCCTTAGTTCTGTGTTGAATAAGTGTCCTTTGGGGAAGTCTGTGGCCAGAGCCCTGCCAATTAACATTAATAACAATTAATTCTGCCTAGACAGGATAGCCCAGTTCCAGGCCACCCCTTTAGATCAGCCTCAAGTTTCTTATAAATGGGAGGAAAGTTAAGGGAATAGAGGAGGTATGTTCTAGGAGCTAGATGTATTCCTAGGTATTTGATATGAGAATCATTACATTCAAATTTGAAGGACTCCTTAAGTTTCAAGACCATTTCTGGTTGTAACAAGGCATTAAGAGCCTGAGATTTGGTGTAATTGATCTTTAGACCTGATCAAGACACAAAGTCATTGAGTAGTTTGCAGGGGTTAGGTAGGGTGGTTAATGGGGAAGTGATAAAAAGGAGGATGTCATCAGCGAACAGGCCGCATTTGTGAGAATGGGGGCCACAGGAATCTCCTTTGATATTTGGGTTGTGGCGAATAGCAATTGCTAGTGATTCTATTGCTATAGCAAATAGTAAAGGCAATAACGCTGTCCTCTGAGGCGAATAACTGCTTTTGGAGTGGTATAAAGAGCATGGAGGGTATTCCTGAATCGGTTACCAAAGCCCCATTGTTCCAGGACAGTGAAGATGTAGGGCCAGAAGACAGTGTCAAAAGCTTTTTGTAGATCTAGGGATAAGAGCATTCCTCTTTGTTTGGGACCATTATCCCAGTTAGAGTGGAGTAAGGAGACTAGATCAATTGCTTTCCGTATTTGGTCCGGACCCTGTCTACCTGGGATGAACCCCACTTGGTCCTTATGAACGTATAGGTTTATGAAGGAGGGGAGGCAGTTCGCTAGTATCTTAGTAAGGATCTTTAGGTCATTATTGATGAGGGATATGGGTCTGTAAGAGCTGACTTCTTCTGGGTTTTTGTCAGGTTTGGGAATGACCGTGATGAAAGCCGTATTGAGATGGGGGTCAAGGGGGGAGCCATTGGCTTTGTAGTTGAAGAATTTCACCAGGAAGGGGGCTAAGGTAAGGGCAAATGTTTTGTAGTATGGTACCGATAGGCCATCGGGGCCTGGGGCTGAGCCTATTTTAAGGTTCTTTATTACCTCAAGGACTTCCTCTTCTGTGATGGGTTCCTCCATCAAGTCCCTATGGGACGAAGATAGGGAGGGTAAGGGTAAATCCTTCAGGAAGCCAGGTATTGTTTGCTTTATCTGGGCTATACAGATTAGAGTAGAAGCTGTGAAAAGCTTTCAGGATTTTGTTTGGGTCAGCGGTAGGGGGTTGCCTGTCTACTCTGATCCTAGGTATGGTTTGGGTTTTGATCTTCAGGGTTGAGCTTGAGGGCTAACATGGAACCAATTCTGTCCTTCTGGGTATAACATTTTGCATTGTTACATCAAATTCATTTTTCAGCAGAGACTGTGAGTGCTAAATGAAGGGCTAGACTGGCAGCGTCCAATTTGGCCAGAGAACTAGGGGATGGGTGTTGCTTATGCAGTGATTTGAGAGAAGTGAATGACTGTTCAAGTTGATGGATTTCTGCCTGATGGGCTTTCTTATTTTGCGAGGCTATCTGTATGAATTTGCCTCTGATGGTAGCCTTATGGGCCGCCCATAGCATTTCTGGGGAGACCTTTTGGCCTCCATTTAAGCTGAAATACTCTTTGATTGCGTTATCTATTTCTTTGACTCTGATGGGGTCATGAAGAATTGTCTTGTTCAGTCTCCATTGGCAGAAAGGTTGGTTGGAAGGTGGTTTCGTTAGAGACAGAATAACCAATGAGTGATCTGAGCATGCTGTGACTTTAATAGTAGCTGATCTAGTCACAGGGATAATAGAAGGGGAGGTCAGGATGTGGTCAATCCTGGCATAAGATTGGTGTGGGCAGGAGAAGTGAGTGAAGTCTCGCTTTGAGGGGTTTAATTCCCTCCAGATGTCAACTAGGTCTTGTGAGTGTAGGAGTTTTGTGATTTTGAGGCTAGCTTTAGTGGGGAGAGTTAGTTGAGCTCCAGGCAGTCTGGATTTATCGAATCATTGATCGAATGCAGTGTTTTGAATAGTGACAGAAAAAATTGGGACTGACCTTTATTGGGGGCATAGTAGGAGACCAGGGAGTAAAGCTGGTCGTTTAACGTACCCTTAATTAAAATGAACCTCCCATCCGGGTCTTTACGTATTGTCTGGCAGGTAAAATTGCAGTGCTTTGAGAATAATGTTGCCACTCCCTTAGTATTGTCTTCTGCATTGGCTAGGTGGAAAATTGTGAAATGGGGGGTGGAGGAATTTGGGGTCGTACCGGATCAGGAAGTGAGTCTCCTGGATCATTATAATATCCAGTTTGAGTCTTTTGTACTGCTCGAGGACCTTTCTCCTCTTAATGGGGGAGTTTAGGCTCTGCACGTTATGTGTGGCAATTTTGTAAAGGGAGGGGGTGGTGTGTCAACCATGGTGAAAGAAGGGAGGCTTGTATGCTATAGAGTTGTCACTTACCCTTGGTTGGATTTTTCTGGGGAGTTGTCCTAGGACCTCTGGAATGCAGAGCTCTGGGGATTCTGGTGGAGATTGGGCATTTGCCCCCTGATTGACTGAAGAAAGGAGAAAGATTAGAGAGAGAGAATATAAAATAGCATGAACAGCAAACAAAAGGCTCATCTAGCAGACCCTTAAGGGACGGGAGGAGAAATTCCTTTACCGGACCCTAACAGGAGGTTGTCCACCCTGGAGCGGTCGTCTTATCCCGTGATGATGGGCTAGCCGCAATCAGGGGGTAAGAGGGTGTACATGGGGGACCAGGTTAAGTCCCAGCAGAGCAGCGTAATCAAAAATTTGTAGAAGACACAGCGGTAGGCATCTGCAAAACACATAAAATGTTCTTAGGTGATCCTCTTCTTGGGCCTACGTCCGGGGAAGATCAGTCTGTTGATACAGGAGGCTTCTGATAGTTAGTCTGGAGGACTACCAGTTCCAGCTTTAGTGATTAAGGAGCCTAGTATGAGAGGCTTGATTGTACGTGAACATGTCCAAGGCCCATGTTCACCGGCAAGCAAAGGGGGAACTGAAAACAAAAGGCCAAATGGGCCAAAAAGTAGTCTGTGCCTGTGGCAGTCAAAAAGAGTCAAGGACCGTGAGCCCCATCCGGCAGTAAGGGATCCGCTTAGAGCGGGCCACCAAGTGTGGTATGAATGAGAGTCTAAAGGCGGATCTGTGTAGGTTAGGGAGGTAGGTTATCCTTGGATCTCTTGGATTTTGACTTGCTCCAGAGGGGGGGATTGGGCTGGCGGGCAGTGGATGTTTTGCTGATCCTGAGGCAGCACTGGTGAAGTCCATGGGAGCTTCTTGGGAGATTAGTTTTAGGTCCGGCAAGATCTTTTCGCCTTCTGGGAACGAAGAGAAGGAGATAGTTTTACCTTTCCACAGGAACTTTACAGCAAAGGAAAAGGCCCACCAATACTTGACATTCTTGGCCGAGAGAATAGACAGGAGAGGCTTAAGGGTTCTCCTCTTTTGTATGGTGGATGGGGCCAGGTCCGCGAAGATCTGTATCTGATGGCCTTGACAGAATACCTGGGAGTTGCTGCATGCTAAACGCATAATTTCCTCCTTCATAGCATAGAAGTGGGGTTTTACGATTATATCCCTGGGGGAGCCATCTTTTCTCGGGGGCCCCAGGGCTCTATGTGCCCTGTCAAGTTCCAGGTGGTCTTGTGGGGCCTCTGGGATGAGGTTTTTCATGAGGTCTTGGATGGCAGCGTGGATGTCAGTAATGGATTCAGGAAGGCCCCTGACCCTAAAATTATGTCTTCTGGACTTATTTTCCATATCTTCTATTTTAGCGAGGGCTGTATCCAGTTGTTCTTGTAGGACCCTGATGTGATCTGAATTTTGGTTGGTTCTCGCTACTGTTATGTCCAATTTCTGCTCAGTTGCTTCCATTCTGGCCCCTAGATTTTGGAAGTCAGCTTCAATATCCCTGTGATCTTAGATGCAGTATTTGATAGTCCCCTTTCCAGAAGGTCAGAGATCCTGAGAAAAAGGATGAATAGGCTATTAAATTTCAAGGATGTGACCTGTCAGAGAGACAGGGTAAAATGAAAAGGTGGCAGTGTCTGTCTCTATGTGAAATGTGACCTCAAAGTGAGTGTGAAAGAGGACCTTGTTGATGTTGATGGAGAGTGTGACTGGGACATTATGGGTGGAGCTATGGATGTGTACACTTCAAATTTAATTATTGGAGTTTGTTTCAGCCCCCTCCCCCTTCTCCAGTTTTAATGAAGAGGTGCAGACTCCTAACATAGAAAGGGCTGGGACAGTGGAAATAATGAAAGATTTTAACTACCCTGAAACTGATTGGAGCAGGGGTACTGGTGGAACAGTAAAAGGGCAGAAATGTATAAACCTATTTTAAGACAATTTTTTGGTACAGTTTTATTATTAGAATTCCCAACTAGAAATGATACTCTGCTAGACCTGGTAATCTCAAACATTGTGGCGCTTATGACTAATGTAGATATAAAAGAACATCTGGGCAGCAGTGACTATAACATTATTTAACCACTTGACCACTGGGCACTTAAACCCCCTTCCTAACCAGACCAATTTTCAGCTTTCAGCGCTATCACACTTTGAATGACAATTACTCAGTCATGCAACACTGTACCCATATGAAATTTGTGTCCTTTTTTTCACACAAATAGAGCTTTCTTTTGGTGGTATTTAATCACTTTTAATTCATATTTTTTTTATTTTTTGCGCTATAATTACAAAAAGACCGAAAAGTTTGTAAAATTTTGCAAATTAGTAATTTTTCTTCATACATTTTGGCCAAAATTTATACTGCTACCTATCTTTGGTAAAAAAAAACAAATTAGTGTACATTATTTGGTCTTTGTGAAGGTTATAGAGTCTACAAGCTATGGGTGAGCATGGCTGGGTGAGGATGGCTGGATGGGTGAGCATGGATGGGTGAGGATGGGTGGCTGAGCCTGGATGGATGGGTGGCTGAGCATGGATGGGGTGAGAATGGGTGGGTGAGCTTGGATGGGGTGAGGGTGGCTGGGTGAGCTTGGATGGGGTGAGGGTGGCTGGGTGGGTGGTGGATGGATGGATGGTGGGTGGGTGTTGGATGGATGGTGGGGGTGTACAGTGTCACTAAGCAGTGCTGTGGGCATTACACATCGCTCACAGCACTGCAGCACGTCCTCTCTCCCCCCTCTCTCCTCTCACACTGCACCGATCGCTGCGGAGAGGAGAGAGAAGAGCCGACACTTCCACCGGCTTGTTTACATGTGATTGCGCCGTCATTTGACGCCGTGATCACGTGGTAAAAGGCCGCTCACAGCATTCATGGGAGGACTTCCTCACAGAATAACGCAACCACCCTGCGGACGTCTTTTGTCTATAGGGCGGTTAGGAAGTGGTTAATTTAACCTAAGCTGTAAACAACAAGCACATACTGGAAAGATAAAAACACTTCATTTTAAGAGAGCAAATTTTCTAAGACTGACGGCTGCTCTCAAAGACTTAGCCTAGGAGGGCACGTTGTCATTGAAGAGCAAAGAACAGAAATGAGAATGTATTAAATCAAATGTGTGTAAACACACTATAAAATGTGTACTGTGTATCCACAGGGGCTATACGTTTAACGGGCTTAAAAAAATATATATATATATATATATATTGCTCACATCCCAAGTAAAGAAAAAAAACTATAAGGAATAACAAAAAGGGCATTAAAATAATATATACAGGGTGGGCCATTTATATGGATACACCTTAATAAAATGGGAATGGTTGGTGATATTAACTTCCTGTTTGTGGCACATTAGTATATGTGAGGGGGAAAACTTTTCAAGATGGGTGGTGACCATGGCAGCCATTTTGAAGTCGGCCATTTTGAATCCAACTTTTGTTTTTTCAATAGAAAGAGGGTCATGAAACTTATTGGGAATTTCACAAGAAAAACAATGGTATGCTTGGTTTTAACGTAACTTTATTCTTTCATGAGTTATTTACACGTTTCTGACCACTTATAAAATGTGTTCAATGTGCTGCCCATTGTGTTGGATTGTCAATGCAACCCTCTTCTCCCACTCTTCACACACTGATAGCAACATCGCAGGAGAAATGCTAGCACAGGCTTCCAGTATCTGTAGTTTCAGGTGCTGGACATCTTGTATCTTCACAGCATAGAAAATAGCCTTCAGATGACCCCAAAGATAAAAGTCTAAGGGGGTCAGATCGGGAAACCTTGGGAGCCATTCAACTGACCCACGACGACCAATCCACTTTCCAGGAAACTGTTCATCTAGGAATGCTCGGACCTGACACCCATAATGTGGTGGTGCACCATCTTGCTGGAACTATAATGTCGGTGATAGGGAATTTCTGGCCATCAAGTCGGCTTTGGAGGAATGGCGGTACCTCCTGGAAGGAGCAGCTCACCCGGTATTGGTTTTTACTGACCATAAAAACCATAAAAAAACCATATGTGAAGATACGAGATGTGCAGCACCTGAAACTACGGATACCGGAAGCCTGTGCTAGCATTTCTCCTGCGGTGTCCAACACAATGGGCAGCACATTGAACACATTTTATAAGTGGTCAGAAACTTGTAAATAACTAAAGAAAGAATAAAGTTACATTAAAACCAAGCACACCATTGTTTTTCTTGTGAAATTCCCAATAAGATTGATGTGTCACATGACCCTCTTCCTATTGAAAAAACAAAAGTTGGATTCAAAATGGCTGACTTCAAAATGGCCGCCATGGTCACCACCCATCTTGAAAAGTTTCCCCCCTCACATATACTAATGTGCCACAAACAGGAAGTTAATATCACCAACCATTCCCATTTTATTAAGGTGTATCCATATAAATGGCCCACCCTGTATATGGAGTAACACTATCATCATTTGAATATTCTCTTTACTGCCACAAAACTTCATGCTGCTCACCTGGTTATAGGTTGCAGGCAGCTCAAATCTGTGTAACTTAAGTGCTAGTATAGTATCACGCCATAATAGGCCACAAACAACTTGATGGTAGACTAAATAAGTATATTGTAACTAGGCAAGTCAACACAATGCATAAACAAATAGGTAGGCAACTGAACATTTTTAAAGATGCTGAACTAAGTAGGGTAAACCCTGGCCTATAGTAAGACAGGTAATTATACTGCAACAAGGCTAACCAGATTTTAACTGGCATAATTGGTGGAAAATATAACAGCAGTAACAATCCCAAAAAATGCCTCCTTATGTGCACTCTGGGCATACAAGCCTTTGAGGTGGATGTACACCATGGAGGTGGCTACAAAGTACCTGGCGCCTAATTTTCAGTATTAGCCAGCTATGGTTGGTGCTCTATTGTAAGGTGGTCACATGAAGCTATCCCTTTAAGAATGTACAATGGATGGGTGATGAGCTGCTAAGCATGGAACAGTTAACTGTAAGAAGGTAAGGGGATTAAGCCTGGTACTTTGTAATGGATCTGGTCCCACACGTTAGCAGTCAGTTGTCCCAGAAGTCTCGGTACTTATGATCAGTTTTTTCCAATCAGGTCCTCATTGATGTGGGTACACATGGCAATAGGTCTCTCCAGCTCTGGTCCAAAGTCACAGTGACATTGCAGAGGTGCAGCTGTGGGAGGGAGAGGGAAAGCCAGACTCATAGCCTTTCTGTCTCAAAGTAGAAGGGGGAGAGCAGGCGGAAGATCATGCAGCCCTTGGGAACCCGACTACCCAGGATAATGAAGGCACTTTACTTAGACAAGCAACAGTTCTTGCAATAAGAGAGAGGGGAAGAGAGAGTAAGACTTGTGTCCTCATGCCCTAGCAATGGGTAGAACATAGTCCTGGTATTCCTCTGAATGCCATTGGTATTATCCCAGCAATTTCTCCTGAAGGGAGAGTTTACATGGAAAGGCTTCCTGGCTACATGGTTCCTATTGACAGGTCAAAAATGAGAAGTACTGTTCACTTTTCCCCACAGCTTGAAGGTGGGATGCCACCTTATATGCCTTTAAAGAAGTTACTGTCCAAGCTGCAACATGTATAGACACCTGGTGGGTGAGGTTAACTAAAATGGGACTTAGTCACACACTTAGTGCTTTGTGCACTGGTGCACAGTCATGTTGGAACAGGAAGGGGCCACCCCCAAACTTTTCTCTCAAAGTTGGGAGCATGAAATTGTTCAAAATGTATTGGTATGCTGATGTTTTAAGAGTTCCCTTCACTGAAACTAAGGGGCCAAGCCCAACCCCTGAAAAACAACCCCAGACCATAATCCCCCCTCCACCAAATAATTTGGACCAGTGCACAAAGCAAGGTCTATAAAGACATGGTAGAGCGAGTTTGGGGTGGAGGAACTTGACTGGCCTGCACAGAGTCCTGACCTCAACCTGATAGAACACCTTTGGGATGAATTACAGTAGAGACTGTGAGCCAGGCCTTCTCGTCCAACATCAGTACGTGATCTTACAAATGCGCTTCTGGAAGAATGATCAAACATTCCCATAGACACATTCTTAAACTTTGTGGACAGCCTTCCCAGAAGTGTTGAAGCTGTTATAGCTGCAAAGGGTGGGCCAACTGAATATGGAACCCTACGGACTAAGACTGGGGTGGCATTAAAGTTTGTGTGCATGCAAAGGCAGGTGTGTCAATACTTATGGCAATATAGTTCATATATTTATTTATATATATATATATATATATATATATATATATATATATATACACAGTATCTCACAAAAGTGAGTACACCCCTCACATTTTTGTAAATATTTTATTATATCTTTTCATGTGACAACACTAAAGAAATTACACTTTGCTACAATGTAAAGTAGTGAGTGTACAGCTTGTATAACAGTGTAAATTTGCTGTTCCCTCAAAATAACTCAACACACAGCCACTAATGTCTAAACCGCTGGCAACAAAAGTGAGTACATCCATAAGTGAAAATATTCAAACTGGGCCCAAAGCGTCAATATTTTGTGTTCCCACCATTATTTTCCAGCACTGCCTTAACTTTCTTGGGCATGGAGTTCACCAGAGCTTCACAGGTTGCCATTGGAGTCCTCTTCCACTCCTCCATGGTGACATCTCAGAGCTGGTGGATGTTAGAGACCATGTGCTCCTCCACCTTCCATTTGAGGATGCCCTGCCGATGCTTAATAGAGTTTAGTGTCTGAAGACATGCTTGACCAGTCCATCACCTTTACCCTCAGCTTCTTTAGCAAGGCAGCGGTCATCTTGGAGGTGTGTGTGGGGTCATTAACATGTTGGAATACTGCCCTGTGGCCCAGTCTCCGAAGGGAGGGGATCATGCTCTACTTCAGTATGTCATATTACATGTTGGCATTCATGGTTTCCTCAATGAACTTTAGCTCCCCAGTGCCGGCAGCATCCATGCAGCCCCAGACAATTACACTCCCACCACCATGCTTGGCTGTAGACAGGACACACTTGTCTTTGTACTCCTCACCTGGTTGCCGCCACACACGCTTGACACCATCTGAACCAAATACGTTTACCTTGATCTCATCAGACCACAGGACATGGTTCCAGTAATCCATGCCCTTAGTCTGCTTGTCTTCAACAAACTGTTTGCGGGCTTTCTTGTGCATCATCTTTAGAAGAGACTTCCTTCTGGGATGACAGCCACGCAGACCAATTTTATGCAGTGTGCGGCGTATGGTCTGAGCACTGACAGGCTGATTCCCCACTTCTTCAACCTGTGCAGCAATGCTGGCAGCACTCATACATCTATTTCTCAAAGGCAACCTCTGGATATGAGGCTAAGCATGTGCACTCAACTTCTTTGGTCGACCATGGCGATGCCTGTTCTGAGTGGGACCTGTCCTGTTAAACTGCTGTATGGTCTTGGCCACCATGCTGCAGTTCAGTTTCAGGGTCTTGGCAATCTTCTTATAGTCTAGGCCATCTTTATGTAGTGCAACAATTCTTTTTTTCAGATCCCCAGAGAGTTCTTTGCTATGATGAGTCATGTTGAACTTCTAGTGACCAGTATAAGAGAGTGAAAGCGATAACACCAAATTTAACACACCTGCTCCACATTCACACCTGAGACCTCGTTACACTACCAAGTCACATGACATCGGTGAGGAAAAATGGCTAATTGGGCCCAATTTGGACATTTTCACTTAGGGGTTTACTCACTTTTGTTTCCAGCGGTTTAAACATGAATGGCTGTGTGTTGAGTTATTTTGAGGGGACAGCATATTTACTCTGTTATATAAGCTGTACACTCACTACTTTACATTGTAGCAAAGTGTCATTTCTTCAGTGTTGTCACATGAAAAGATATAATAAAAAGATGAACAGTCAATATTGTCAGCAAAACCTGTGTCATTGCAAACTCAAACGATCATGAATTCAACAAAAATGTGTACAAAACCACTCTAAATTACTTTTAAAAGTTAAAAAATGGATTGCAACTGGCTATCCTATGATTAACAATAGGATTTTACCAAGAGATAATAGATTTTGGAATTAGCAGTTGATTATTTACAATAATTAATCAGTTTTCCACAGAACTGAGCTTAACAATTTACAATCTTTTTAAAAATAAGAATGTCTACAGGAAAATCTTGACACTGATTATTATAAAGTTAATAGAGGTACTTGTGTTAATTAACCAGAGTTAAATGCACAACTCTTCCAAGTGAAACCTTGCTACAGGTTAAATTTTTTTGTGTCAACTTTATGCAAATGAAAACATTGCTTTATCTAAAAACACCTTAAAATTTAATTGTCTGGTGTTAGTTGCCTTTAGAATAATTACATCTCTGTTTAGCTGTTATAAATGAAAATCACTTTGAGATTATAAAAGGATGAGTAGACTGAATATGTAACTTGAACTGAGGTAGAAAGTCTAGGGTTTATCTGCATACAGTAAATGTGCATATCATTTCAAAGAAATCCTGTTTTCTTTATATTCTGTATATTACTACAAAAAGGTGACATAAGCAAAACATTGCATAGTTTATTCTTATGATTTCTCAATTTCTCTTGTTTGTGCTACTCTCTTGTATGTGCAAAAAATGGTTAGCCTTGGAGTTTTATCACCTAAAGCAAAAGCCTACTTCAAAGTGCATTGGGCTATGCTGGAATCAAATTATAATGGCATTTTCTCCAGTTCTCTTTCCAGGCCAAAACTACACTAAATGCCATTAAACACTCAGTAGCTTAAGATTAACCTCTTGTTGGCATCTCATCTGTACGATATTGGTTTCAATGTACTGTAAATGAAACATTTGTCAACAACAGGTTCTTCTCAAGATACTTGACAATCAAATAATAATAATAATTTATAGTTTATGCTTACTTTCAAGAGTACTGAAAATGTATTTATGTATGATATATTTCTTCCAGTTTGACGTCTGTGATTTCCATGACAATCTTAGTGGACATTTTAGGCCCTCCGCTGAATTCAGTTTTTAAGCAACAGTGACATAAAGATGAAAGAAGAAAAAATACTGCAAAGCTATTTTTCTTCAGAAAAAAATGATAAAGCTCCTTAGCCATGCTCAAGTATCATACAAAGATATGAGACATGTGGCAACTTACAGGAGTTTAATAAATTTACCAAGTAATTGGTTGTTTTAATGCCAATTAACGATCCTTCTTTCCAGAGCTAGGGCATTGTTCTTTAAATACAGAGATGTGCATTTTATGTCAGAAAAATAAAATGACATATTCTGTAACAACTAGAGTTGAATTCTCCTGTATTTTGTAGGGATAAAAACATAATCCTGAATACATACAAAAAATGTTACTTCTCCAGGTGATCTTACAGATCATCTACCAGCCCTGGGTGCATAACTACTAGGATCCATTCTTCCCCTCATACATACAGTCAGGTCCATAAATATTGGGACATTGACACAATTCTAATGTTTTTGGCTCTATACACCACCACAGTGGATTTGAAATGAAATGAACAAGCTGTGCTTTAACTGCAGACTTTCAGCTTTAATTTGAGGGTATTTACATCCAAATCAGGTGAACGGTGTAGGAATTACAACTGTTTGTATATGTGCCTCCCACTTTTTAAGGGGCCAAAAGTAATGGGACAGATTAACAATCATAAATCAAATTTTCACTTTTTAATACTTGGTTGCAAATCCTTTGCAGTCAATTACAGCCTGATGTCTGGAACACATAGACATCACCAGACACTGGGTTTCATCCCTGGTGATGCTCTGCAAGGCCTCTACTGCAACTGTCTTCAGTTCCTGCTTGTTCTTGGGGCATTTTCCCTTCAGTTTTGTCTTCAGCATGTGAAATGCATGCTCAATCAGATTCAGGTCAGGTGATTGATTTGGCCATTGCATAACATTCCACTTCTTTCCCTTACAAAAATCTTTGGTTGCTTTCGCAGTATGCTTCGGGTCATTGTCCATCTGCACTGTGAATCACCCTCCAAGGAGTTCTGAAGCATTTGGCTGAATATGAGCAGATAATATTGCCTGAAACACTTCAGAATTCATCCTGCTGCTTTTGTCAGCAGTCACATCATCAAGAAATACAAGAGAACCAGTTCCACTGGCAGCCATACATGCCCACGCCATGACACTAGCACCACCATGCTTCACTGATGAGGTGGTATGCTTTGGATCATGAGCAGTTCCTTTCCTTCTCCATACTCTTCTCTTCCCATCACTCTGGTACAAGTTGATCTTGGTCTCATCTGTCTATAGGATGTTGTTCCAGAACTGTGAAGGCTTTTTTAGATGTTGTTTGGCAAACTCTAATCTGACCTTCCTGTTTTTGAGGCTCACCAATGGTTTACATCTTGTGGTGAACCCTCTGTATTCACTCTGGTGAAGTCTTCTCTTGATTGTTGACTTTGACACACATACACCTACCTCCTGGAGAGTGTTCTTGATCTGGCCAACTGTTGTGAAAGGTGTTTTCTTCACTAGGGAAAGAATTCTTTGGTCATCCACCACCGTTGTTTTCCGTGGTCTTCAAGGTCTTTTGGTGTTGCTGAGCTCATCGGTGCATTCTTTCCTTTTAAGGATGTTCCAAACAGTTGATTTGGCCACACCTAATGTTTTTGCTATCTCTCTGATGTGTTTGTTTTGTTTTTTCAGCCTAATGATGGCTTGCTTCACTGATAGTGATAACTCTTTGGATCTCATATTGAGAGTTGACAGCAACAGATTCCAAATGCAAATAGCACACTTGAAATGAACTCTGGACCTTTTATCTGCTCCTTGTAAATGGGATAATGAGGGAATAACACACACCTGGCCATGGAACAGCTGAGCAGCCAATTGTCCCATTACTTTTGGTCCCTTTAAAAGTGGGAGGCACATATACAAACTTTTGTAATTCCTACACCGTTCACCTGATTTGGATGTAAATACCCTCAAATTAAAACTGAAAGTCTGCAGTTAAGGCACATCTTGTTTCATTTCAAATCCATTGTGGTGGTGTATAGAGCCAAAAACATTAGAATTGTGTTGATGTCCCAATGTTTATGGACCTGACTGTATATATACATATATATGATCCACAATTACCAATTCATGAATTAGTTCTAGGGGGGTGGGTTGTTTTTATATTATTGTGTGTATATTTAAAAATGAGAATGTATCCCTTTTAAAAGGGAGCCATATTAAGTAAATGTAAATACTTGAAAAGCTCACTTTTCTTTAATGATGTGTATGTATTTTTCTGAGACTGTTACAGAAAGCTATATTTAAAAGCTATATTTAAATGTGTTAATGGAAGGGCAATTCTAAAACACAAAAATCAATGCTACATTTTTATTGCAAAGTGGTAGGTAGTAGTAAAATATAAAAGCTTAATGTATGATCTAAGTCTAGTACTGAAGGGAAGAGCAGATTATCTTTTGATGTTTTGATTTAAGAATGTCATTGCAGACTATATAACAACATTGAAATCATGTGTGGGAGTGCAGACAGGAATGTTCAGTTTCAAATAAATTTCTGCACAGCAGAGGACATTTTTTCAATTGAAAAAGTATATCACTGAAAGTAAAACTAGTTGATTGTTAAGCAGATTTGAATAAATGCCCCTTAAGAAGGGTATATGATCACAATATGAAAATCTTTAAATGGTGACTAGCATTGGGAAGAAACTATTTAACCACTTCAGTCTTGGAAGGATTTATCCCCTTCCTGACCAGAGCACTTTTTGTGATTCGGCACTGCCTCGCTTTAACTGACAAATGCACAGTCGTGCAATGCTGTACCCAAACAAAGTTGAAGTCCTTTTTTCCCCACAAATAGAGCTTTCTTTTGGTGGCATTTGATCACCTCTGCTTTTATTTTTTGCGCTATAAACAAACAAAAAGCATTTTTTTTTCTTTTTGCTATAATACATATCCAAAAAAATATAAAGAAGCAAATTTATTCCTCAGTTTATATATATTCTTCTACATATTTTTGGTAAAAAAAAAAAATGCAATAGGCGTATACTGATTGGGTTACGCAAAAGTTATTGTGTTTACAAACTATGGGAATAGATTTATGGCACTTTTTTGGGACCATTGACATTTATACACCAATTAGAGCTGAAAATAGCCACTAATTACTGTACAAATGTCATTGGCAGTGAAGGGGTTAATACTAGGGGCGATCAAGGGGTTAAATGGTCCCTACGGGGTGTTTCTAACTGTGGGAGGAGTGTAGTGACTGGGGGTGGAGAGAGAAAGCTGCTCCCGATCACTGGGAGCAGTAAAACTCTGTCCACTTCCCTGTGAGAATGGAGATCCATTTGTTTACATGAACGGATCCCCGTTCTGGCTCTGTGAGGAGCGATCGTGGGTAGCCGGCGACGTGCATTGGCTCCAGAGACGTGCGGTGGGCGCGCGCTCCCTGCAGTCTCTTAAAGCGCCACCATACATTTACAACGATTTGCGCAGGAAAGCCAACCTGCCGCCGTCAACCGACGGCGGCTGGTCGGCAAGTGGTTGACCTAAGGTCTCTAAAGAATACATATGGCCCCACAATGAAGTTGGATGAAATGTGGTTCAATCCTAAACTGCATAAGGAGCTCTTTACTGTTAAAGTGGTAAGGATGTGGAACACCCTTCCAAAGTTGGTGGTCTCAGTGGTTGGTGGTGTCAGCGGTGTAGATAAATCCAAAAACCTCCTAGATGTGTGTAGTTCACACAAGATAAATTGGAAAGTTGATCAAATTGTTTATGATTTCAGTTTAGTACATAGGAAGTTACAAAGATATTGGATTTCTTTTAGATCAACAGGCACTTTTCTGCATAAAATGTACTTATCCTGAAATAAGAAAACATTTGCAGTCACAAATCTAAACAATTGAAGCTTTTTTCTAGCTTTGTGTCTTATATACTTTAAATGACATTCAAAAAAAACAGATCTGCAGATGCATAAAAGAAAACACTTATCAGTTATATGCTATTATAGTCCTTATCCTCCAAGCAATGTCTCAGTGTTCAAAAAAGTCTATAAAAGTCTCAATAAGATCAACTGGAAACCTAGCCTTACCAAAACGAATCTAACCAGCTTTCTCAGCCACACAAGGTTACAAGCTTGGGTTGGAGAAAAGGGGATCTGCCCACAAAATCCCAAAGAACATATACTCCACAGGTGGGCCCCAGCATGCAATGCTATTGATAAATGAGACTCTATTTTGACCTTTAATTTTATTTTGATTGATGCTATAGCACTAGTTGGCACCAACTAGTAGCACTATAAAACCAAAACTATGTAATATGAGGACCTATCCAAATAATTAATTGCATTTGTATCCAATCAGGAAGCAGCTTGTACTACATAGAGAATGGTAGATCTAAATAGATTGTACAATCAGATTGTATAGTGTATGGGCATCCCTTACAGCTTTAGCATGCCATCAATCTTTCTGAACTCAGAAATTTGAGTTAGGTGATTATTCCATCAGTACAGAATAAAAAATGAAAATGTAATGAACACTGTCAAGTTTCTTAAGTTTATAGTGTCACTGTAAAGAGATTCTAAATGGGCAAGCCCAAATGTAAGCTATTAATAATAAAACAGCTTGAATTTTTACTTTTTTTCACAGTTTTTTCCCTTTTCAACCTTTTTTGGACAGTAGGCGCTGGACTAATTTTATAAAAGTATTAAGATGGTATTGGCGCTGCTCTTTGTGTATTTATTTCTATTTAATAATATTGAAAATTTCCCAGTATGCTGGCAAATAATTAAAATTTTTAATTTTTAATTATGGGTCTTTCAGTTTAAAAATGGGCTGCAGTACTTTAATTATTTTGAGACGGTGCAAGAATTATTGGTGGGTCATATTGTACAGTATGTAAATTCCTAATTAAGGTAAAATATGGTAAAATATGCAAATACGTTATAGAGGTGCAAATGGCAGATTTGTTTTGCAGTGAAAAACCTCCTACGTAGGAGGTTTTTCACTGCAAAACAAATCTGCCATTTGCACCTCTATAACGTATTTGCATATTTTACCTTAATTAGGAATTTACATACTGTACAATATGACCCACCAATAATTCTTGCACCGCCTCAAAATAATTAAAGTACTGCAGCCCATTTTTAAACTGAAAGACCCATAATTAAAAATTAAAAATTTTAATTATTTGCCAGCATACTGGGAAATTTTCAATAT
This sequence comes from Glandirana rugosa, assembly GCA_018402905.1. Taxonomy (NCBI): domain Eukaryota; kingdom Metazoa; phylum Chordata; class Amphibia; order Anura; family Ranidae; genus Glandirana; species Glandirana rugosa. Next base: position 1,998,637 of record BLSH010082378.1, read on the forward strand.
TATTAAATAGAAATAAATACACAAAGAGCAGCGCCAATACCATCTTAATACTTTTATATTAACCTACTACCCTCGTTTGGGAAGTTCGGTGGTGGCAGCAGCTCTTAGAGTATACCTGATCCGGTTGCGCGGAACAAACATATTTTACTGGACTAATTTTATTTTCACATTTAAACTCATTGTAAAATTGCTTTGAAAGAATACAGTGAGTTATTTTATAAATTAGTAAAGCTCACAATGAATATGAGTATATTATATTTCATGTTAGTTGAAAGAAAAGTCATACATCTCAGGAAATATTATTAGCACCGGAATTTTTACTTCCTGTTTATTGACTTACCAAATGCATGGTGGTTATTTGGGGTTGTTTTACTTCATTTTGCTCTTTATCTGCTTGTTATGCTGACTCAGAAATGTATCTCATATAGCATAATATTATCTCATATAGCAAGATTCCTTGTTTCAAAATGTCTGAGCAAATAGCAGAGTATTTTGAGGTATAAGAACCTCATTAACAATATATATTTAAAGATGTTTATGCTCCTCACAGGTCCATGGGAGAAATTTGCTGTCAATAGATTTTGACAGGAATTCACATACTGAAAAAATCTATGATGATCATCGAAAGTTTACACTCCGCATAGTCTATGATCAACTAGGACGACCACTTCTCTGGCTTCCAAGCAGTGGACTAGCTCCTGTCAATGTGTCTTATTTCTTCAATGGTCGCTTGTCTGGACTTCAACGTGGGGCCATGAGTGAAAGAACGGAGATGGACAAGCAGGGAAGAATAATTTCCCGGGCATTTGCCGATGGAAAAACTTGGAGCTATACTTATCTAGAAAAGGTATTTTTGACAGATGAAGTAATAAACTACAGGATATATGATGCTAAAGTATTCATGTTAGGATTGATATAAGGTAGAAATGTATATTAAGGTAGTAAGACTACAATAAAAAACATATTTTTAAGTGTTGATCTTTTTATTACTCATATTTTATACTAAATTTTGTTACAATGTCATAATTTTTTTAGTTCAATGAAAGAAAGATAGAATGCAATTAGTTGAAATAGATCATTTTAAAAGTGATTTTAAGTATGTGTTGAGTTTATTTCTATTACTTTATGAAGTATGCAGGTAATTCATTCTGTAAACCATGCTACATGGGAAGAGCTAAATGAAAATTGGCCATTTATTTAGTATTTCATCAAACACTCATTACATAGAAAGCATTGCATGTTGTGTTTCTTTTTCTTAGATTACACTAGTACAATGCACATTTTTGCAGTGTGAAAAATAAACAATTTCTGTTACTGCTCAGACTCATGCATAGTCACTATTCACTTGCATTAGGTTTAAACTTACATAATATATAAAATCAAATTAATATTGGGTATGCAGCATTTTACAGCGGGAAAATGGGAAACAGTGAAATAATAAAAGTTAATTCAGGTTTATTTAAAAAAAGGAATCAGAGAATCTTAGAATATTCTTCCAATCTTTAATAAGGAATGGGAAAGGTTACTAAAATATGTTCCAGCAGATGATGTTTTATTGTAACAAAATGTTTGTCTTGCAGAAATAATTTCAAACTGTTTTATCTATGTATTCGCCATAAAATATGTTACAGCTTTTAAAGTCTACAAATGTGTATCTGTATTTCAAAAATATAAAATTCAGATGAAATACAGTTTTAAGACACGACTGTCATAAAATTTTATATTCTGGCTTTTGTGCATTCCAGTAATAAAATGAAAATCTTTGCAACGAAAATTTACTCTTCAAAACTTTATTTCCTAATGTAGGTTGTATCTTTCTAGAATAGCCCTTAAAGAAACTCTGTCATTAAGATAAAACAAAAAACTGCAACATGTATTAAGTACACCTAGAAGTGCATGTTCACAATTGCTGCAGCCTTTAAAACCTCATATCACACCAGGATCCGAGTCATTATTGATAGGCAAGGATCTGACACTTCCAAATAGTGTCAGAGCATGACAATTAGTTACCCCACACACACACACACTGCTATTGGCTTATGACTCAGGTGGGCAGCCTCACTAGCTGATAGGAAAGTTCAGGAGGTAGGAAGGTGCAGGCAAGCTTCAGTACTACAAAGAAGTACCAAAGCTTAGTCTGTCAACACACCTCAGGATTTACCCATGATGTGAGGGTTTGGGGGGCTGCTGCAAGTCCAGTATGTCTAGAAATCATTTCATTGATGCAGAATCTTTTTTGTTGTTTAAATAAAACAAGTTTTGTCTGTTAGAATGGCTTGGAATTCAAGCTTTATATGGGGGTAGAGAGTCTGCTGTAGATATGGCCAGACACATTTAGCCTGAACTTTATATCTATTTTGCTACCTAATTACTAATTATATATATATATATATATATA
>BLSH010082378.1:2001252-2012309 GCA_018402905.1 Glandirana rugosa
AAAGACTCAAACTCACTAATATCTGTACCCATTGGGCCCAACCCAATACATTTAGTCGTATCTTCTTGACTTCTACTTCAGGATCCAATCAAAACGTACTACGAGAAGCAGGATCAGGTAGTATAGCTATAACATGTAAGGTAGGTTCTTGGAACAACATACGAGATCACTCTACCGGGAAACTTAATATTAGTTTTTATAGTCGTGGAGAAACTGAATTCTTAGGTAGTAGTAGTTAAAACATAACGTGTAGGGGGTTTGCACAATAAGACAGAGACTCTAGCATAGAATTTCCGTCATCTGCATACGGTAAGGGACCTCAGTTATCTATATCTAAGGGTAATTCCAGTATCAATATTGCGGTATCTTGGATGGAATGTACAATATCGATATGATGGACTAGGACGAAGAGCATCATGCAAAACTAACCTAGGACTTCATCTTCAGTTCTTCTATGCTGATTTACATAACCCAACCCGGGTTACCCATGTCTATAATCACTCAAACTCAGAAATAACTTCCTTGTACTATGACTTGCAAGGTCATCTTTTTGCAATGGAAAGCAGTACTGGGGAAGAATATTACATTGCCTCTGATAATACAGGCACACCACTGGCAGCTTTCAGCATCAATGGAGTAATGATTAAGCAATTACAGTATACCCCTTATGGGGAAGTCTACTTTGATTCAAATCCAAACTTCCAGCTTGTTATTGGTTTTCATGGGGGACTATATGATCCACTTACAAAGCTAGTACATTTTGCTCAGAGAGATTATGATGTGTTGGCCGGACGCTGGATATCTCCAGATTATACAAAGTGGAGGAAAATTGGGCAAGATCCTGCTCCTTTCAATTTATACATGTTTAAGAACAACAATCCACTGAGCACTGAAATGGATTTAAAAAACTATGTTACAGGTAAGATATGTTGCCTATCTAGTATCCACTTTAGGAAAACATTAAAGAGGTTCTAAAATCAAAAGTGTCTTTCACCTTAATGCATTACCTGCAATATGGTAAATAACCTTTACCTTGCTGTTTGTTTCCCCAATCCCCCCTAAATACTTACTGGAGTCCTCTCTCGATTCAAAGCTGTGTATGTCTGCAGCAGTGCTGGTCTTTTTCCCTGGACAGACTGATAGAAGCAGAAGCTAGTGGCTCCTGTTGCTGTCAATCCAATCCAATGGGGAAGGAATGAGGTGCATGGCCAAGCCATGATCATTGTGTCTATGGATGCGCAGAGCCCAGCTCAGGAGCATGCCTTTATGTGTGCCCACCTAACATGCAGCTTGCTATCCTTGCACAGAGCAGCTAAGTAAAACATTTTTTTTCTTCCTAGGTAAAAATAAATTATCAGCCTTTGATATCACTTTAAAGTGATTGTCAAGCTTCACATTTTAAAAACAAAAAATAAACACATACACAGAGGGCACATAGTGGCCCTGAATATCCATTTCTCAGGTCCCCTGATGATGCTGTCTGCTCCTCCTCTTCTCAGGAGCTGCTTCTTACAGGGGCCCATCTGCAGGCTTGCTCTAGAGCTACACTGCCTTCATCCATTTGGAAAGATGGCCCACCCCCGCTCTCTGCTCGCAGAATTTGACTGACATTCTTCAATGTTCAAGTTTGTAGCAGTACATAATCTAATAAAAAAGAGGTATACAGTATTTTGTTAAATTGTTTTTGTTTTATTTTGATACCATTTATCTTGCTTGTAAAAGCAGCATAATTACATTTTTTCCCAAAGAAGAAGATATTCTTTTCAGTTACAGACATTATAGAAAATGTAGAATACCTCACGTTACAACACAAATTAGGGTTGCAGACTGTATTGTGAACCAGACAATTTAAGAATCTAAAATTAAATCCTGTAGAGTGTAGATGTCTAATGTTTGAACAGAAGTAACTTATTTAAGGTTTTCTGTTTTCAAAAGCGGTTTTCCTTTCTAAGGCATTAGATCAAGGAAAAGGTTATTTACTAGGCAAAAGGTAAATAGTGCTGAGAGCTGTAAAAAATATTAAAACACGTTCAAATCCTTATTATTATTTCATATCATATTTAAAAATAGCAAGCTACTTGAATATAACAGTGTTTAAGATTGTCATTTGTAAAATGAGAGAGGTTAGGTTAACCCTTCCCGCCTTTCAGGCCTTAATTGCCGGGAGGGCGTCCAATGATGTCCTCCCGAGCATGCGGTGTCAGCGTGGCCCTGCGGGTTTTTAAAATTTTATAACAAACTATGAAAGTTTTCTTTTTCAAAATTTTCGGTCTTTTTTAGTTTTTTTAGCAAAAAATAAAAAAACCCAGTGGTGATTAAATACCACCAAAAGAAAGCTCTATATGTGGGACAAAAATGATAAAAAAATCATTTGGGTACAGTATTATTATTATTTATTATTATTATACAGGATTTATATAGCGCCAGCAGTTTGCGCAGCGCTTAACAAAAATGAAGGCAGACAGTACAGTTACATCACAATTTGGTACAAGAGGAATCAGAGGGCCCTGCTCGTTAGAGCTTACAATCTAAGAGGGAGGGTCAATTGATACAAAAGGTAAAAGCTGCGGGGGATGAGCTCATGTAGAAAGAAAGAGTATTAGGTAGAAGCAGGATAGGCTTCTTTAAAGAGAAAAGTTTTCAGGGATCGTCTAAAGATGGATAGATTAGGAGACAGTCGGACTGTTTGGGGTAGGGAGTTCCAAAGGAAGGGAGAAGCACTTGAGAAATCCTAGAGGAGATGACAAGGGAGCTAGAGAGCAGGAGGTCTTGGGAGGACCGAAGAGGGCGGCTTGGTTGGTATTTTGAGACCAGGTTAGAGATGTAGCTGGGGGCAGAGTTGTGAATGGCTTTGTAAATTATTGTTAGTACTTAGAATTTTATACGTTGGGTGAGTGGTAGCCAGTGGAGAGATTGGCAGAGAGGGGCGGAGGACACTGAGCGGTTGGCAAGGTAGATAAGTCTTGCAGCAGCACTCATTATTGACTGAAGGGGGGATAGTGTATGCAAAGGTAATCCAATGAGGAGAGAGTTACAGTAGTCAAGGCGAGAGATAACCAGAGAGTGAACTAGAAGCTTAGTGGTCTCATTGGTTAAAAAGGGGCGTATTCTAGCAATGTTGCGTAGGCTGAGGCGGCATGATTTGGACAGGGATTGGATGTGGTCTTGAAAGGACAGTTTAGAGTCTAGGGTTACCCCTAGCACTCTGGCATGTGGGGATGCACTAATAGTTGTGCCATTGACCTTAACAGAGAAGTCAGGGGAAGGGGCACGTGGGGGAGGAAATATCATGAGCTCAGTTTTAGATAGATTCAGTTTGAGGAAGTGCTGTGACATCCAGGCTTACATGTCTGTTAGTAAGGCAGTGATCTGTGAGCAGACTGATGGGGTGAGTTGAGGGCTAGAGAGATAGATTTGGGTGTCATCGGCATATAAATGATAGCGGAAGCCATTGGAGGTGATCAGCTGACCCAGGGAGGACATGTAGATCAAGAATAGTAGGGGTCCAAGGACAGAACCTTGGGGGACCCCAACGGTGAGAGGAGTTGGAGAGGAGGAAGTGGAGTTGTGAGTGACACTGAAGGTGCGGTGAGATAGGTAAGATTCGAACCAATGGAGAGCACAGCCATGGAGACCAAGCAAATTGAGTTTTTTGAGGAGGAGGGGGTGATCAACTGTATCAAAGGCAGCGGAGAGGTCCAAGAGTAAGAGTATGGAATAATGACCATTGGTTTTTGCTGTTAGTGAGTTTGTGAGTTTTAGGAGGGCAGTTTCTGTGGAGTGGTGTGGACGAAATCCAGACTGAAGGGGATCAAGAAGGTTGTTTTCAGTGAGGTGGTCACTCAGTCGGTTGTAAACTAAACGTTCAAGGATTTTGGAGGCAAAAGGGAGTAAGGAGATGGGTCTTAGGTTGTTAAGATTGGTGGGGTCCAGTGTGGCCTTTTTTGGTATGGGAGTGACTAGTGCATGTTTTAGAGGGTTGGGGAAGATGCCAGTAGAGAGGGAGAGGTTGAAGATATGAGTTAAAGAGTGTAGGATAGAGTCAGAGGGTGACTGGGTACAGGAGGTTAGGGGGGCGTTAGAGAGAAGTTTAGAGTCTTCCTCTATAGTAGCAGGGTTAAATGAGAGTATTGATTGTGCAGGAGAACAAAGAGTATGAGGGGGGTGAGAAATCTGTAGAGAGGAGATCTCGAGACGAATTGTATCAATCTTATTTTTAAAGTGATGAGCAATCTCCTGGGCAGAGAGCAAGTTGGTGGGTGGAGGTAATGGAGGACGAAGTAGAGAGTTAAAGGTAGAAAAGAGTTGACGAGGGCTTCGTGAGAGGTTGTTGATAAGAGTGATAAAGTAGGTCTGTTTGGCAGTGTGAAGGCAGGAATGGTATTGTTGGAGGGCAGATTTATATTGGCTGAAATCTTGCTGTGACTTAGTCTTACGCCACAGACGCTCAAGAGCACGGCTCTTTTTTTTGAGGCTTCTGGTATCGTCTGTATATGACTGCGCAATTGTCATTCAAAGAGTGACAGCGCTGAAAGCTGAAAATTGGCCTGGGCAGGAAGGGGGTTTAAGTGCCCAGTAGGTAAGTGGTTAAACTGATTGCATCCTTTTATCAGTGGCTAATGGTGATTCTGATAAGGCAATGATCTACTGTGTATTCAGCTTTCCATGTGAAGCAAATAGATTCTGTTAAAGAAAAATTACTGTGTAATATATATGACAAGCCAGTACTAAAACACAGATAATAACACGAATAAAGAAAGTAAGAAAAAGTCTTGGTTAAAATCTTGCTGTCCCAGTATGACTTTTACCATCCAGAGAGGAAGAAGACCACCACTTGTGATTAAAAGAATATACCAAACTCACCAACTCCAATAGCTAACAGTGTAGCAAATAGTGTGTTTTAAGCAGCAGAGATCAACATCCCTCTATGGCCATCCAGCTCCTCCATCCATCCACCCTTGGTTTTCTCACTATAGGTGTGGCTCTGCACCACTAGCGGCAGTAGGAATACCACCGTGCAACTGTATGGGGAGAGAGTGCTCACCACAAGGAGCTAGACACCAAAAAGGGGCCAAATATAGTGTAGTATTTTATTATAGAGCTCCAATCAAAACTGGAAGCTCCACTTGTTAGCACCCTCCCCCCACTCCACTGCCACATTTGGCACATTTTGGGGCCGAGGGGGGAGCGGATACCTGTCAAAAACAGGTATACACTCCTACTTCTGGATAAGATTGCCTCACAAGGATGCAGTGATCTATGAAATTTCCAGCCCCTCCTTCTACCCCCCACTGCCTTCTGGGAGACACACAGGTCCCAGGAGACAGCAAGAGCATTAAGAAAGCACAGGGTGACATGTGTAGTAGGAAACAGGCTGTGAAGCCGCAAGGCTTCACTTCCTTTTTCCTTTAGTAATGATACTGGTGCCTGCACCTGAAGCCAATGAATGATTTGGCTAGGGATGATGACATTGCGGGATACCTGAACAGGTATGTGTCCTTATATTAACCGGTTCCCGACCGGCTCACGTACATTTACAGAGTGGCTCAGTAGCACAAATTACCAGAGTGGTGGCCGCGGCTCAGGTGGACTCAATCTCCACCAGCGAGCCATGATTGCTTGACAGAGCAGAAAATGGGGAACCGCTGATGTAAACACGACGGTTTCCCTCTCTGTCTGGCAGCATGTCAGAGATCTACTGATCCCTGTACTTGGGATCAGTTAGATCTTTGGTGCCCCTGATAGCTCAGCGCCTCACAGTTAGAACACACCCAGGGAACACAGTTAACCCCTAGATTGCCCCCCCAGGTTTACCCCTTCTCTACCAATGACATTTACACAGTAATCAGGGAATATTTAAATTTCTGATTGCTGTATAAATGTCATTGGTCCCCCAAAAGTGTAAAAAATGTCCGACATGTCCCGATAAAAATCGCAGATCGCCACCATTACTAGTAAAAAAAAAATTGTAAAAATGCCAGAAATGAATTCTCATGGTTTGTAAACGCAGCAACTTTTGCACAAACCAATCAATAAACACCGATTGTGATTTTTTTTTTGCCAAAAATATGAGGAAGAATATCAATCGGCCAAAACCAATGAATACATTTGTTTTTTTTATATATTTTTTGGATTTGCATTTGGATTTTTTTTTGCAAAATTGTCTCTCTTTTTTTGTTTATAGTGGTGATCAGAAATGATGCAGAGGTGATCAAATACCACCAATAAAAAGCTCTATTTGTGGGAAAAAAAGGACGCAGATTTTGTTTGAGTACAGCATTGCACAACCGCGCAATCGTCAGTTAAAGCGACGCAGTGCCGAATCGCAAAAAGTGCTCTGGTCCTAACATGGGAAATCCTTCTGGGGCTAAAGTGGTTAAAAGTCAGCAGCTACAGTATTTTGAACTCCGCTTTAAGGCAAAATACAAAGTCCACAAAATGCATCCAGATACTAGAGACATAAAAATAGCAGCAGTGCGCTTAGATAGCTGCCCGATCCAAGAATGGAGGTGGCAGCGCAAAGTCAACATATAGCCCCGGGGGATATATGCTGATATCATGCAATTATTGGTTGGGGCCTGCTGACAGATTCTTGCTGTGTACAATCACAGCAGGTGTCGATGGAGGGGTGCATATGTGCATGCCCTAAACCCAGAAATAGGCAGCAATGTCCCAGTACATCACTTTGTCTGTACAGGCCACCCATTCACAGTGCATTGTGTGTGAGCAGTCCGCACTTGGTTAAACAAAACAGCTCCATATCTAACTAGTCATATTAAATTACTATTCTTACTTAGAGAAAAAGACAGTCTTCAGAATTGTGTTTCAGGATTGTGTTGTAATTTTACTTCTTTAAATATGATCACCAGGTAAACACAAAAACAAAATTAATTAGGAAGATCATTACATGTATTTTTTCCCAAAGGACTAGTATGTGTACCTAAATCTGTCTTGATAGCAACCTTCTGTAATCTCCTCCACAGAAAGGGCGGATTAGCACTGTTAATGGTTTATTGCTTTGCATGCTGCTGTCAGTTTAATTCTACCCATAGATGGTATTTTTTTTTTTTTTATCAGCCAGAGGATACAAGCAAGGTGGATGGAGGAATCATCCCTGCTGTGCTATTGTATTCTGACAGTGGAGATTCTTCTTCTCTCAGAATACAAAGATTAGCGCTACAGCCTATTGGTTGCAGTCGCTGATTAAATTAATATTTTCCAACATTCCCATTCAGTAGAAGTTGATCATTGGATAGGCTTCGGTCAAGTGAGAGCTGCCATCCATAGATCAAAATCCAGGCTGTCCCTTTGAACCATCCACATTTTGATTCATCTATGGCTAGCTTAACCCCAAGAACTTTACCAACTTGAAGTAACTAAATAAGGTATTGTAAACTGAAGTTTGTATTCCTTCATGGTACCAGAATCCCTGCACCAAAAACTATGAGCCCTGGACCAGTACCAGAATAAAAGTATTGTACAGGATGGGTGAGCAGAGGCAGAATCTCATCCATGTACTGTTTTCCTTTTCCTGGACCAGACACTATTGCTTAACTGTAGAGAAGAGAACTGTCTGCAGAGAAGTCTAGGTCCTGGCTATGCTGTGTGGCAACCATGTCTAGTTTACAAGACTAGCAAAACATACTTATAAATCCTTTAATAGGTAGAAAATTTCCACCAATTTACTTAATATTTAGTTGTTTGCCTGGATTTCAGCTCTAAAGGGGAGGACAGCTCATTTCCATATAATTAAAGTGTTTTTTCATCTCAATACATACTCTGCATTAACCACTTCAGCCCCGGAAGGATTTCACACTTTAGGACCAGAGCATTTTTTGCGATTCGGCACTGCATCGCTTTAACTGACAATTGTGCGGTCGTGCAACGTTGTACCCAAACAAAATTTGCGTCCTTTTTTCCCACAAATAGAGCTTTCTTTTGGTGGTATTTGATCACCACTGCATAATTTCTGATCGCCGCTGTAAACAAAAGAAGAGCGACAATTTTGCAAAAAAAAACACATTTCTTACTTTTTGCTAAAATACAAATCCAAAAAAATATATAAAAAAACATTTTTTTTCAGCGGTTTTGGCCGCTTTATATTCTTCCTCATATTTGTGATAAAAAAAATCGCAATCAGTGTTTATTGATTGGTTTGCGCAAAAGTTGCCGCGTTTACGGATGATGAGAATTAATTTCTGTGGTTTTTATTTTTTTTTTATTTTTTACTAGTAATGGCGGCGATCTGTGATTTTTAGCGGTACTGCGATATTGCAGCGGACATGTTGGACCATTTTGACACTTTTTTGGGACCATTGGCATTTATACAGCGATCAGTGCTATAAAAATGCACTGATTACTGTGTAAATGCCATTGGCAGTGAAGGGGTTAACCTGCAGGGGGCGCTCTAAGGGTTAACTGTGTTCCCTGGGCGTGTTCTAACTGTGTGTGGGCTGCCCTGGCAGATCCAGCTCTGTGCATGAAAGCAGGGTCTCTTTCTACTCTCTCCCTCCTCACAAGACAGACTGATAGCAGTAGGAGTCATTGCATTGGCTCCACTGTCTGTGTCTATGGGCGCAGGTAGCTGGACTGAGGAGCGAGCCCTCACCAGTAACCCCCCCAGTAAGCGGCTGGGAGGCAACTCAGAAGGCAAGATGAGCCAGGAGTACCAGCAAGAAACCCCAGAAGAGGAGAATCGGGGCTGCTTTATGCAAAACCATTGCACAGATTATGACATGTTTGTTATTTTGAAAAAAGGTATAAAATCACTTTAAATACATTGAGTTGAATATTCTATATACAACTAAATATGAAAAATGTTGATGCATTTATCTAACTATTATATGACATGCTCTTTAAAAATGCAATAACATTTGTGTTAATTTTATTCTGCCCCACAAGTAGGTCTCCTAAGTTATATTTGAAATGTGGTAAATCTTGTCCACTATACAGAACAGCTTGCTTATGAGTTAATGTGCAAAATATCATACATAAAAGTCATATTGCATCTCTGTCAAAGCCTAGAACAGTATCATTCCACTTTACATTGCATCAAATGTGTGGTGACTGGTGAGTGATTACAGAACAATTTTTCTCTTTCAATAGATGTGCAAAGCTGGCTGGTGATGTTTGGATTTCAGCTCAGCAACATAATTCCTGGCTTTCCCCGATCCAAATTACACTTTGTCCCACCCTCCTATGAGTTGAGAGAGAGTCAAGAATGTGAAAATGGACAGGTACGTCTGGCTTCTTCTCCATACACATGGCTTTGTGTGATGTTTTGCATCTCCATCTGTATCTCCTTAAGATGGTATTTTTTTTTTTAATGATCATGCACGCAATGTTTTTTTGTCTGCCTAGATAGTTATGTTAATTGCAGTATCATTAGATCTTTGTGTGTATGCCCTTGAGTTGTTTCTTGATTAACAATAGTACTGGGAAGTTTAAAGGTAGCTGGCCATCTGTTCCATGTACAGTATAACAAAATAACTTTTGGGAATATATTGCTCAAAATAGGAATACTACTTGCAGCTAAGGCATTGCATATGTGCTTTATATAAGCAATAAAACAGTGTATGCTTTTCTCAGAAACAGGGAAGTGGTTCATTTTATGTTGCATACTATGTTTTCTCCATTCTAATTCAAGGACATGCAATGCATGTCAAAATTCAATAGGAAATGGATATACATACAATCTATATTTTCAAAGGGTCACAGAACACAACAGTGGAATGTTAAAAAGCAACTTCAAGGAGCAATGTGCAATAAGCTTTTAACTGATTCCTGACTGGCTCGCGTACATTTACTGCTGCAGAGTGGCGCTGCATCGCAAATCGCCGTCTTTAACCACTTCCTTACTGGGCACTTAAACCCCCCTCCTGCCCAGACCAATTTTTGGCTTTCAGCGCTGTCGCATTTTGAATAACAATTGCGCGGTCGTGCGACGCTGTACCCAAACAAAATTGTTATCATTTTTTTCCCACAAACAGAGCTCTCTTTTGGTGGTATTTGATCACCTCTGCGGTTTTTATTTTTTGCGCTATAAATAAATAAAGAGCGATGATTTTGAAAAAAGAACAATATTTTATACTTTTTTGCTATATTAAATATCCAAAAAAAATATAAAAAAGAAAATTATTCATCAGTTTTGGCTGATATATCTTCTAATACATATTTTTGGTAAAAAAAAAATCGCAATCGGCGTATTTTGATTGGTTTGCGCAAAAGTTATTGCGTCTACAAACTATGGGAATTGATTTATGGCGTTTTTATTATTTATTTTTTTTTACTAGTAATGGCGGCGATCTGCGATTTTTATCGGGACTGCGATATTGGGGCGGACATGTCGGACATTTTTGACAAATTTTTGAGACCAATGACATTTATACAGCGATCAGAAATTTAAATGTCCACTGATTACTGTATAACTGTCATTGGCACTGAAGGGGTTAACCTGCAGGGGGCAGTGAAGGGGTTAAATATGTTCCCTGGGTGTGTTCTAACTGGGGGGGCGGGGCTGGTCGGGACAGAACAGATCTAACTGATCCCAGTGGCAGGGATCAGTAGATCTGTCTTGTCCCATTCACAGAACGGAGAACCGCAGTGTTTACATCGGCGGTTGCCCGTTCTGAGGCTGCTACAGGTGATGGGCGGGCACGCCCACGCAGCATGTGGCGGCCGCGAGTGCGCGCGGGGAGCGCGCACGAGGCAGGACGTCCATGGACGTCCTCCGGGCATTTCAGAGCCACGCTGTAGCCGTCTTTCGGCTATAGCGCGGTCCTGAACTGGTTAAATGACGGCTCACGCATGTGCGCTCTCATGCCCGCCGCACTCTGCAGGAGTGTGCCCGCAGCTCGGGTGGACTCGATGTCCACCGGCGAGCCACGATTGCTTAGGACAGATAAAAAAATGGGGAATCACTGATGTAAACACGGTGGTTCCCCGCATGCAGGCAGCATCTAAGAGATCTACTGATCCCTGTCACTGGGATCAGTTAGATTTCTTATGCCCCTGACAGCCCAGACCCCTAACAGTTAGAACACAATTAACCCCTAGAG
>BLSH010082378.1:2023638-2040755 GCA_018402905.1 Glandirana rugosa
TCCCTGTCTAATAACAAGATTTTAGGAGAGGATAAAGATATCCCTCTCCAAGTGTGAGGATTTTAGAACAATAATCTGTCCCTTACAGCACCAGCAGGAACCTCTCCCTATAGCACTAGGAGATAATTTTAGAACAATAATCTGTCCCTCACAGCACCAGCAGGAACATCTACCTCTAGCAGTATGTGATGATTTTATAACAATAATCTGTCCCTTACAGCACCAGCAGGAACCTCTCCCTATAGAACTAGGAGATGGTTTTAGAACAATAATCTGTCCCTCACAGGAGCAGCAGGAACCTCTCACTCTAGCAGTATTTGATGATTTTAGAACAATAATCTGTCCCTTACAGCACCAACAGGAACCTCTCCCTATAGAAATAGGAGAGGATTTTAGAACAATAATCTGTCCCTCACAGCACCAGCAGGAACCTCTCCCTATAGAACTAGGAGATAATTTTAGAACAATAAACTGTCCCTCACAGCACCAGCAGGAGCCTCTCCCTATAGAACTAGGAGATGATTTTAGAACAATAATCTGTCCCTTACAGCACCAACAGGAACCTTTCCCTATAGCAGTAGGAGATGATTTTAGAACAATAATCTGCCCCTCACAGCACTAGCAGGAAGCTCTCCCTCTAGCAGTATGTGATGATTTTAGAACAATAATCTGTCCTTTACAGCACCAGCAGGAACCTCTCTCTATAGAACTAGGAGATGATTTTAGAACAATAATCTGTCCCTCACAGGAGCAGCAGGAACACATCCGAGGACCCCGCCTTTTGTTGTGCTTCCCACTGCACGGAGTGTTTCCCTCTTCTTACAATCTACAATACAAGGATATCTACACCCTTACTGGGTTTTCGTTTTTATCCCCTGAAGAAGCCATACCAGGCAAAACGCGTTGGGAAAGCAATCCTCGGGAAACGAATCCTGCACCTCTATCGCCTGCCTCCCAGTTGTCTTGCATGCATGACTCCCTATAGCACTAGGAGATGATTTTAGAACAATAATCTGTCCCTCACTGCACCAGTAAACTGTACCTAATCCAGTATCAGATGGTTTTAGAACGCTAATCTTTCCCCTCACAGCACGGCCAGGAACCTTTCTGTAATACAGGATGAGATGATATTAGATCGGTAATCTATCCCTCACAGCAATAGTAAACTGTACCTAGTCCAGTATCAGATAGTTTTAGAACACTAAGCTTTCCCCTCACAGTACCGCCAGGAAACTGCCTGTAATGCAGGATGAGATCATATTAGATCAGCAATCTGTCCCTCACAGCGCCGGGAACAGCATGCTCTCCCTACACTAGCCTGAGATGATGTGACACGCGGCATACGTGACTCCAGCTCATATAGAGGCTGGGTCACATGATGCACTAGTCTATCACAGCCATGCCATTAGTAGGCATGGCTGTGATGGCTTCTAAGGGCAAACAAGTGAAATGGTTGTTGATTGGCTGCCCTGCAGCTATAGAAAAGGCGCCAAAAATAGTCTGGGTCACATGATGCACTGGCCAATCACAGACATGCCATTAGTAGGCTTGGCTGTGATGGCTTCTATGGGCAAACGAGTAAAACGCTTGTTGATTGGCGGCCCTGCAGCTATAGAAAAGGCGCGCAAAATACCCGAATACCGAACCCAGACTTTTTTGCAAATGTCCGGGTTCGGGGCACGGACACCCCAAAGTCCAGTACGGACCAGAACTTTACAGTCCGGGTTTGCTCGACTCTATTCATCAGCTCAGGCCGCTATATATTCTTCTATGTATTTTTTGTACTGCCTCTCTATTAGGCGATCGCGGGTCGCCGGCGGACATCGAGTCCATCTGACCCGCGGGCACGCTCACGCAGCATGCGGCGGGAATGTGAAGGTGCACAGGGAGCGCGCAAAGGAGCGGATGTCAATTGACAGCGCACGGTAAAGTAGATCCATGCTGTAGCCGTCAATCGGTTATTTCGCGAATTTGAAGTAGTTAAGAAACATAGAAAAGTTGCAGCAGAAAAAGACTGCGTAGTCCAACGAGTCTTCACTTTTTTGGTTTCTGTTTTTTTTTTTTTGTTTTTTTTTTTTTCCCATTAACCTCAATTCTTATTCCCTAAGTGCATTATTTTACATTTAGAAATATTGAACTGCAGTCTCCACTTCTTTGACCAATCTTCCAGCAATGCCAAATCATGTTCCATCTTACAGACACCTCCAGGGATATCAACCCTATTACACACCTTTGTGTCATCAGCAAAGAGACATACCTTGCCCAACAAACCTTTAGTTAGATCACTTACATATTGGTTAAATAGAACAGGACCCAGTACAGAGCCGTGTGGTACCCCACTAGTGACTGGTCTCTGTTCTGAGTGAACCCCATTTACAACCACACTCTGGAATCTATCCTTCAGCCAACTGCATATCCACTGAACCACCCAAGAGTTAAGTCTAAGCTTGTACAGCTTTTGTATTAGATCATTATGTGGAACTGTATCAAATCCCTTGCTGAAATCATGATACGCTATGTCCACAGTACCACCCTGGTGCAAAACACTGGTATTATATTAAAAAAAAATCAATCAGATTTGTCTGACACAATCTGTCCTCAGTAACGCCATGCTGCTTTGTGTCCAGCAAGCTATGTGTTTTTAGGTGATCAATGATCCTTCTTTTCATGAGTGATTCTATTACCTTGACTACAATTGATGTTAAACTCACTGGCCAGTAATTGCCAGCTCCTACCTTGCTGCCCATCTTGTGGATAGGTACAATATGAACTATCCGCCAATCATGGGGAACTTCTCCTGTTAGAAGAGGTTGATTAAAAAGATCCATTAATGGTTCAACAACTATATCTTGAAGTTCTCTTAAAACTCTGGGATTAATACCATCAGGGGCCCATTGCTTTATTAACTTTTAACCAAGCCAGTTCCTCTGCTACCTGTGTCTCCAGAAATGCTAGAAATGAACAATCATTACTAGAAACAATATGATTTCCTAACTTGCTATTATTAGTGAAGTCTATTTCTGAGAAGACTGGACAGTCTGCTACATCCTGATCTCCCTCAACATAAGTGTTGTGCCACATTTTCATTTTAGTGATCCCATTGTATTTTCTCCTTCTATCATGTACCTAAAAAAGGTTTTTATCTCCTTTCTTAATAGACTTTGCAATTTCCTCCCCTGTCTGTGCTTTTGTAGCACTGATAATGTGTTTGGCTTCCTTTTGTCTATTTTTATTCTCCTCTCTGTCAGCTATACCTCCTGTTTCCTTGAATCTTCTATACGCTATTTTTTTTCCTTTACTATCCTACGTTTTTTCTTCCGTTTATTCTTACTAACTTGCATGACATATAATCTAGTTGCCTCCAGGATGGTAGACTTTAATAATGCACACTGATTACTTACCCCTGTCATTTTATTCCAACCTTTCATTTTAGAAATTTCCCCATTTTAGCAAAATGTGTCTTTTTATAATCTAAAACTTTTGTTTTTGTAAATGATTTTTCAGTTCTTGCTTTAATTTCAAACCAAAGACTTTGATGATCACTAGAACCCAAATTCTCTACCACCTCAACAACAGACAGTCGATCCCCATTTGTCAATACTAGGTCAAGAATATGATCAACTCAGGTTGGGCTTTTTACTAACTGTTTTAGAGAAACCCCATTCAGTGCTACCATTACATACCTGCTCCTGCTTGTAATAGAAGTTTGAGAATTCCAGTTAATTCCAGTCAGGCATGTCAAAGTCACTCATGATCAAAACCTCTCCCTTCATTGCCATTATCATAATCTTCAGTCTGTCCTGGGGGTTTGTATACTCCACCAATTCTAAGGGAAGATCACTCCCTGGTTGGAAGGCAGACCCAGTCTTAGTCTGTAGGGATCAATACTGAGTTGTCCCAACCTTTGCAGCTATAATAGCTTCAACTCTTCTGGGAAGACTGTTCACAAGGTTTAGGAGTGTGTCTATGGGATTATTTGACCATTCTTCCAGAAGCGCATTTGTGAGGTCGGGTATTGATGTTGAACAAGCTCTGACTCACAGTCTTGGCTCTAATTCATCCCAAAGGTGTTCTATTGGTTTGAGGTCAGCACTCTGTGCAGGCCAGTCAAGTTCATCCACCCCAAATTCGCTCATCCATGTCTTTATAGACCTTGCTTTGTGCACTAGTCCAAATCATTTGGTGGAGGAGGAATTATGGTGGGGGGTTGTTTTTCAGGGGTTGGGCTTGGCCCCTTAGTTCCAGTGAAGGGAACTCATAAGGTGTTAGCATACCAAGACATTTTGGACAATGTCATGCTCCTGACTTTGTTGAAACAGTTTGGGAATGGCCACTTCTATTCCAACATGACTGTGCACCAGTGCACAAACCAAGGTCCATAAAGACATGGATGAGTGAGTTTGGGATGGAGGAACTTGACTGGTCTGCACAGAGTCTATGAGTCAGGCCTTTTTTTTAATGATTGTATCCATTTTCCTTGCAGAGGCTATCTGTGTATCAGACAGTATACTAAACAGTTTTATCCTCATTTAACCATACATATGTATTTTTTAAGATAATAGGAATCACCTGTTGTGGGTTTTTTCAGTGTAATTCGTTTTATCATTTGTGGATGAGCACGATTTACTGCCCACTCAATTGATTTTAGTGAATTAGGGTTTTCAAACTGCACGTGTACAGGAACAAATATCCATCTTGAGCCATGCAGCACCAGTTGCACATACTGACAATGTTCTTCCATGCTTACATTACATCTACAAAAATATATATATATATTTCCAGTACTAAATTCAACTAATTAGCATAGAAAATGTATTTAAACTGCTTCTAACAATTGGAATAAATTTACAAAAATTTTATTTGAAAAATGTACATACACTATACGACCAAAAGTATTGTGACACCTGCCTTTACGTGCACATGAACTTTACTGGCATCCCAGTCTTAGTCCGTAGGGTTCAATATTGAGTTGGACACCCTTTGCAGCTATAACAGCTTCAACTCTTCTGGGAAGGCTGCCCACAAGGTTTAGGAGTGTGTATATGAGAGTTTTTGACCATTTTTTCAGAAGCGTATTTGTGAGGTCAGGTACTGATGTGGACAAGAAGGCCTGGCTCGCAGTTTATGCTCTAATTCATCCCAAAGGTGTTCTATCAAGTTGAGGTCAGGACTCTGTGCAGGTTAGTCAAGTTCCACAACCCCCAAACCCGCTCTTTATGGACCTTGATTTGTGCACTGGTGCACAGTCATGTTGGAACAGGAAGGGGCCATCCCCATACTGTTCCCACAAACTTGTGGTAAAATGTCTTGTTATGCTGACGCCTTAAGAGTTCCTTTCACTGGAGCTAAAGGGTCAAGATCAACCCCTGAAAAACCACCCCACACCATAATCCCCCCTCCACCAAATTATTTTGACCAGTGCACAAAGCAAGGTCCATAAAGACATGGATGAGCAAGTTTTAGGTGGAGGAAGTTGACTGGCCTGCACAGTGTCCTGATCTCAACCCACTACAAGAACTGATTCAGTAACCTTTGGGTATATAGGACCACCCTCAGGTCAACTGGACACTAAGCAACACAATTGTAAGCCAGCCCATGTAGCCTACAACCATTTTCATATCCAGAATACTTCAATTTGTAGCAAAAAGTACAGGATTAATGCTCATAACACATAAGGGGAGGGAGCTGCGTCATCCGATGGACTAAGAGAATGGGAATTTAAAAAGTAAAAAAAAAATCAGTTTTCTCTATTGTTCTTTGAGGTACATGGGAACTTATTCGTTGGATATCCAAAAGCAGTCCATGTAAGAGGGGTGGGGAATCTTGTCAATAGACCTAGACCTTACATAGACGCCTGATGCCAAATGGCTAGTCCTAGTGGAGCAAGCCTTAACCAAAGAAAAAGGGGAAAACATATCCCTTGAAGTATATGACTGAACAAAAGCTTGGAGGACATACTTGGAACAGAACAGGAGGCCAGGAAACCCCAATTGGGTCCCCTGGAAATAGTGAATCCAATGCCCTATATAAAACAAAAAGCCTGTGGAATTCAGATAAACTGAAAAGCCCAAATGACCTCCAGACACGAAAGAACAACCTGTGATAAATATTGTATAACCAGGACACACAGCTAGCAGCACAATGTCCCTGTTGCGATTAGAAAGGCTTCAAATGCAACATTTGCCTGTCCTAGTGAGAACCAGTGGGTTTTCCTACAGGACAATGCAGTTAGATACAAAACTTTCTTGGCCAAAATGATCCCCCAATGAAGGTCAACTTGTGGTAAAAGTATGATTACTGAGAGATTTTTCTCAGCAACGGTTCTTTAACAGTGTCATTTAACCCAGCGGCAAAGAAATGGGGTGGAAGATGAAACCCTGCCTGGAAGTGGGCATGGGCTATCAGTGAACAGACAAAGTCTAGAGGTATGTGCAAGGCTGGAATCCTTTTTGAGGTAACATGTAAATCAGTACACAAAGATCCCATGGAGCAATCAAGACATTACCTGCCTCTGAAGATTGATCTCGCAACCTGGACATAGCTTGTTTATCTTGTTGAATAGAACCATGAATGGATCCAAAAGTTATTGACTGAGAAAGTCCACTTTCCAGTTTCCCAATTGGGAATGTGCATCACCCCACCAGCCCACCACCCCAGTGTGAAAGCGTTAATTGATTTTAATGTAAATAAATATTCATGAGCTTTTCAGGTGCTTTTTTTAGCACATAAATGCCTGAAAAGCACCTCAGTGTGAGAGGGGTCTAACGCCAACCCCACTAAAATCAAGGGGAGCTGATCCTGTCAAATCTAAAATGCCCATTTTCTGGGTCACTAATAGCATGGGGGGCGAGCACTGCCATGGAGAACATATACCAATGCACAAGGAGCAGTCTCCTTGTGCATTGGTACATGTTCCCCAGGGCAGTGCTCCCCCCATGCTATTAGTGGCCCACATCATGGGCATTTTAGATTTGGCAGATTCAGCTCCCCTTGGTTGTTTTAATGCTTAAAGTACAACATTAAAAATGCCAGTTTCTTTAAATACCATTCCTGGGGGTACCCTAATTTTGTACATGAAGGGGGGGGGGCACATCTTTGTGACACAGAAAGTGCTGATTGACACTTTCAAAGTAAAATAGTGTTCTAAGTTTCTGGCTAATTACATTTCCTCTAAAGGTACTCAAAACACATAACAGACCCTTAAGATGTGCTGTATTTTGGAAATTTTTGGAGTGGGCTGCGTGTTTTTTTTTCAATAGGCCAGCAATAAAATATATTTTACTGGCAATTCAAACTGTGTGACCTTTTTTGTGAATGCCACTTTTGTTACTACTGCAAGAATGACAAAATAATTGCCACAATTGCATTGTATAATTCCCCACCCGCACTCACCCAACAATGTATACTATACCATCTGAGTACCATTTAAGGAGGTTCTCTACATAAAAGAAATAAAAATGTGTGGGCATCCCCCTAAAAATCCATAGTAGACCCTTAATCTAATCACACAGTCCGACCTGAAAAGGGGGGTGAGCATGCACCCCTCTTCCTGAACCATACCAGGCCACATGACTTCAACATGGGGGAGGCCAACTGACGAAGCACCTTGTCCCCATATTGAAGAGGACAAGAAACTGTCCCCCAAAATCCTTATAGATACTGTATCTGGAGGCCTCCTTTAAAAATAAGGGGGTCCCCAGATACTACCCCCCACATGTGAATGAGTAAGGGGTATACCCCTTACTCATTCACAAAAAAAGTAACCAAAAAATAAAGACACCCAAATATTTGCCATGTCTTCATTAAAAATGAAAATCCCCCAATCTTATACCTTGTTGTAAATCCATAGTTAATCATGATGCCCCATTCCTCGATTCCCTAAAAAATTAAACCGAGTCTGGCACGTGTGACTGATCCTGATGCTACTCCTCTCCAAATGACAGCTCCCCAAGCTGCCATCAGCTGTATTTGGGAAGGGATAGGGATTGCGGTGACATCATTGTCCAAGTATGGCCATGGCCTTATTTTTTCAATGTCATTGCCAAAATCATAGAAGTGGCCATATTATGCAGTGATGTCACCACTCTCCCCACTCCTTCAATCAATGGTGCCAGTGGCATTAGTGGTTAGAAACACAGCTGATTCTTCTTTAGCAGCCAGTGATTATCAGGGGTCCCCCATCAGTGAATTAGGCACAAAAACTGGCCAAACACTTCTGGTGGATGGGCTGAATGGAAACACCCCAAGCTAGAACTGGCACTTCCCCACCATAAGACATAGTTCTGATGGTCCAGAAAAAAGGGGAATATGAAAAAAAGTATCTATGCAGGCAAAAAACTTCTGACCTCGGAGCAGCAACACTAAAATAAAAGATCCCAAGTATAGAAAAGAATAAGTACCCCCTTGGCACTCCACATCTCCAAGTCCTAAAAGAATATCTGCAAGCTGCAAGTTTGGTTTCCAAAAATGTAAGGAGTCAGGAGCTGCTAGGACATGAGATAGCAGCATACCTTGAGGGATGTAAACGTTTTGAAGAGGAAGAGGAGGGTACTGATTTTAGTGGTGAATTCATACTTTTTCAAATCTGGGGAAAATGCATATTCTTACCATTGCTGCTGCTTAGATAAGATTATTCAGTAAAGCACCCAACAATTGGATACCCCAAAGGGTGAAGTTGAGCACTTTGGAAGTTTTATTTGCCAGCCGATACTTAGGCTGGGTTCACACTATTGCAAATTGGATGCGGATTCTCCTCATCCAATTTGCAAAAGCAGGAGGTTTTGAGCATCTCCTTATGGAACCGATTCAAATACCTCTGATGCGGCTCCTGAGCGTCTTTTGGTCCGTTTCATGTTCTAATTCAGCCAAAAGTTCGAGCTGAAATGGTGAACCAGGACACACTGGACCCCTGCTAAGAGCCACATCGGTATTAGGTGTGAACCCAGCCTTAACAAGTTAAGGACGGGAAGGAATTCCCACTGTAGGGCCAGAGCACTTTTTGCGATTTGGCACTGCATCACTTTAACTGACAATTACGCGGTCGTGTGACGTTGTTGATCCCCTCTGCGTCACTTCTGATCACCGCTATTAACAAAAAAAAGAGCGATAATTTTGAAAAAAAAAACAATATTTCTTACTTTTTGCTAAAATACAAATCCAAAAAAAATATAAAAAAACAAATTTATTCATCGGTTTTGGCCAATATATATTTTTCCTCATATTTGTGGTAAAAAAAAAAATTGCGATCTGCGTTTATTGATTGGTTTGCGCAAAAGTTTCCGTGTTTACAAATCATGAGAATTAATTTATGGCATTTTTACTATTTTTTTTAATAGTAATGGCATTGGTCTGTGATTTTTATCAAGACTGTGATATTGCAGCGGTCATGTTGGACATTTTTGACACTTTTTTGGGACCAATGACAATTATACAGCGATCAGAAATTTAAATATCCACTGATTACTGTGTAAATGTCATTGGCAGTGAAGGGGTTAACCTGCAGGGGGCGATCTAGGGGTTAACTGTGTTCCCTAGGCGTTTTCTAACTGTGTGGGGGCTGGGCTGCCAGGGGCATAGGAGATCTAACTGATCCCAGTGACAGGGATCAGTAGATCTCTTACAGAGCGGAGAACCGACGTGTTTACATTGGCGGTTCCCCGTTTCTTGTGGCAATTGTGGGTAGCCGGTGGACATCGAGTCCACCTGACCCATGGACATACTGCAGGAGAGTGCGGCGGACATGAGAGCACACCACTGGTGGCACGCTCTCACCTGCTAGCTGCGCACGAGTGAGCCGCCGTTTATAGGAGGTGATTCGCGGGATCGTGCCGCTCTGCAGCAGTAAATGTACACAAGCCGGTCCGGAACCGGTTAAAGTGATTGTAAACAATCACCTTGTAAAACAGCCCATTCAGTTTAAAATGGAAATGAAAAGCAAAACATCTGTGTATGGATATAAAAAACTTTATAAATACACTTTTTCCCCCTTTATTATAAGTGATCACATTCCCTCTGTTCTCATCTGCATAATAGATGGGGGAGGAGAAACAGCAGCACACTAAGCTTCACAGTGAAGGGCTGTGAAAGTGGGGCATGTCTGATCATTGGAGGAGAACCGGATACCTAGAGAACTGACCACAGTGTGCTTTGCTGCTTACTTTGGTCAGTTTTAATCGGAAAGCAGAGAGACTGGCAGAAACACCAGGGAATTCACACAAACAAAGCAATACATAGAGAACAGGTGACTTTTTCATACATGTACATGGTACAGCAGGCACATATCAGAAATAGGAAATGTTGGGGTAACAAACGCTTTAAGCCAGAGGGCACCCAGCGCCTGGGCTGATCAGAGGCTGATGTAACAGTATGTTACTGGTATTCAGTGGTGTGTTGCATATTAAATCAACTGAACTGTACTCTTGACTGACAGCTAGTTTGTACTTGTGACAAAAAAATCCCAACACAATGTTCTAGAGTTAATCTGAGGGTCTGAGCAAGGAATATAGGTATACAAGTTACAGGGTTGACTTGACAACAACTTACACTGCACAGAATAAGGATTACAGACACTTTTTTGGTGGGATCCTAAAAAGAGATACAACCCCAGAGAAAAGGAAGTAGCATTGTTAAGGTGGGACCCCATGGCTTCCACCTAGACATAAAAGAGCTGTCAGACACAGATCAAATGATAGGAAATATAAAAAACTAGATTAAAGGGGACGTGGCTTGGCGCGCAGACGAGATGGCCGCCTGAGACAGGAGCTCCAGCACCACAGGGGAGAAACAAAGCTATTTCAGCACCCTTTCGACAGCTATGGGCAAAATCGGCAGACAACTTCCGTTCTCGAACACCCCGCAATCCCAACTGGGGTGAAATCTCCCCGAGCTGTTCCACTCTCAGCCCGGCTCCTCAAATGGGGCCTTTACATCCCGGGCCTCACAGCACTCACCAAACATGGTGCGCAAGCAGACGGAGGGGACGCCTAAGCAAAGACTGCAAGCCGACCAAGAGACGCTGATGGACCTTATACAGCAGGTCCCAGAGATGTCGGACCTACAGCAAATTGCATCTGACATCAAAGGCGCCCTCACCAATGCCATCATAGAACTAAAGGATGAGCTGAGGGGAGTATCTGATCGCCTCGACCAAGTCGAACGGGCAGCAGGTCGCCATGATGAGGACATTGGGGAACTCAAACAACATGCAGCATGCTACCAATACCACATGATGGAACTATAAAGAAGACTGGAGGATCTTGAGAACCGCGGAAGACGGAGGAACCTGAGAGTCCGGGGCATACCGGAGACGGTGGAGCACGATCAGATTCCATTGGCCCTGCAATCGCTCTTTAACAACTTGACGGAGCGGGCGCAGGATGCTCTGGTGGAGTTTGAAAGGGCACACAGAGCCCTTAGGCCAAGAGGAAGGGAGGGAGACCCTCCAAGAGATATAATTCTCTGCTTCACAGACTATAAACTAAAGGAGGAAGTGGCGATCAGAGCCAGAGACCAAGAAGAGATCCGTTTTAATGCAGTGGAAGTCAAGATTTTCCAGGATCTCTCACAGATCACTCTGAACCACTGGAGAGCTCAGCTCCCTATCCTTGAGGCCCTGAAGGAGCACAGGATCATGTAAAAGTGGTGCATCCCATTCGGCCTGTGTGTTACACTGCAGGGCCGCTATACTTTACAATGCACACTCCAGCTGACCTCCTGCAATTTTTCAAGTTTACCAACCTCCCTGAGATCCCGTGCCAGAGTGGTACCAGGAATTCGTTATTCCTGAGGCCTGGAAAGACCACCTTCCACCTGTAACAGACCAACGCACACCGAGGAGACACCCAAACCTCACCCCATATAGAAGGGGAAGGAGAGACCAGAGCGCTGCGGCTATCCCGGTTATCCCAGGGGAACTTGATGCGGAATGATGACCTCCAAGCCACCTTGATATGCCCGACACTCCTTCCACTAAGATAAGTGACTACACCCATTTTTGTTATCAGTTCTGGTTCTTCTATCCTCCCTTTGATGACTCTCTTTCATGATCCTGGCTTTGGTTTTGCTATGCACTATTGTTCACATTTAAGTGTTCTACCTTGGTCTGATTATTGCTACCTCGTAGAGACAGGCAACATGTTCGTATGCCTCACTAGTTGCAATGTTCTATCCCTGAGCTGCTATGTACTGTCCCTGTAACGCAACAGGCAGCCGGGATCTCTAAAGCATTTAAATGCCAGTGTCGCTATTCATCCTGAGCCGGGGGTGATAAGAACAATCCGTCGGTGGGATACACACTCGACCCATGATCCACAATCCCCAGCCAGTATTGGACCTTGAAACCGGGAGACACCGACCGGAACGGAACTGACTTTACCCTGCTAGTTTACTCAACGATCATACAAACTAATCAGGGTATGGCTGAGACTCAAGGTCTCAGATGGATGTTTTCGATCCCTCGTGCCGCTTAATGTCCCAACCCTCAATGCCCTACCCATACAGGACAGATCCGTGTTGCTGTTCTACCGATGGGAACCTTGGTCGGGGGCACTGGCTGAGAGGGG
The DNA here is from genome assembly GCA_018402905.1 of Glandirana rugosa. Lineage (NCBI taxonomy): Eukaryota > Metazoa > Chordata > Amphibia > Anura > Ranidae > Glandirana > Glandirana rugosa. The sequence continues at coordinate 2,036,199 of BLSH010082378.1, forward strand.
GCTCGGAGGCGCTATGTCCCACTCACCTGGCTCAACTGAGAACGTACACTGGATCCCCTGACCCCCAGCTATGATCCACAGGCGCTCTCCAGTCATATAGATGGAGTCCTGCTGAGACACGGACTACGTTCGGATCTGCAATAGCAATCTGTGGACGGTATCACATCACTCTATATGATGCTACTCTGGGTCTCTTTTACACACAGGATATGGGGTGGCCGCTGGGGGGGGTGCTCCCTCTTGGGGCGTTGCCCTGTGCGGCTGCTCAGTCTCTAAACCATGTATTTGAACGATTTTATTAGATGCGTTCTAAAATTTTACTGAAGTTTAGCCAATTGCTCTACGCCCAGGGGGTCAGTGAGGGTGGGGGAGCTCAATGCCTGTTTCAAATTGCTACTAGCTATTGGAGCGAGCCATTCCGGTCTAAAGGATATAACTCTAGATCAAAATCAATTACCTATATGGCTCCCTCACAGATGGTGATATGGCCCATGCTCCTGTGTGAGAAAGTGGGGCTCCTCATACCATAAGTCCACAAACATTTTGGTTGTGGCGGGTGCTCCTCCAGCTCCGTGGGCTCCTGGCTCTATTGATGTTATTTGGTGGACTGTACATAGATATATCACCAAAAGATTTACATGCTCTCGATTGTTAAACCATGACTGTCGATGGCTTGATTTTCCTAGGTTTCTCCCCTGTTGCAGAGCCGTCTCACTATCCCCTGTGCCAACCCAGTCACCTCACCCTCAATCCGGTTATCTCGGATTGTTCAGTGAGAGGTCTCCCAAATATAGTGAGTCAGGAACTTGTTCCTTGTTACTCACTAGATCCTCTCTGATCTCAAACAGAAGTATACTCCCCATACTCCATTTTAACCCCCATTCCTTTCCACCCCCAAACCATTTAGATACCCTCTCCTTCATACCACTCCCCTCTTCCCACGCCTTTACCTGCAGACTTCAGCAGCGAGCTCATTAACCATGCCTAATTTTTATACGCTTAAAGTAGTCTCGATAAACGCCAGGGGCTTAAACCTCCCTGAAAAGAGGTCCACAACCCTTAGAGAATTGCACAAATACAAGTCCCAAATTGTGTTCATCCAGGAAACACACTTCAGAGGCCCACACATTCCCAGATTCAGAGATAAAACATTTTCCAATACTTTACCATGCCTCTTTGACTAGGGGTAAATTGAAGGGTGTCGCGATCCTTCTAGCCCAAAACCTCCCCTTCTCCTTCAAAGCGCAAAAGATAGACCCAGAGGGTAGATTCCTCTTTATCAAGGGCTCGCTATATAACAAGCCAATAACGTTTGTAAATATCTACGCCCCTAATTGTCACCAGGTCTCCTTCATTAGGGGAGTTTTTGACCAATTGATACCGTTCCAAGAGAGGCTGATTGTGTTCGGGTGTGACATGAATGTTCCCCTCTAACCGCACTTAGACTCCTCCACTGGCTCATCCTCTATTCCATATCGTGCATTCCGACAAATTAGGCTTCAGCTCAACTCCTTAGCTCTACACGACACATGGAGAACCCTATTCCCAGATACCAAAGACTATACCTTCTTTTCTCCCCCACACCAAAAATACTCTAGACTTGACTATCTATTTCTGACCCAAAATGATCTACAATACTTACATAAGGCAACAGTTGAGCCCATGTATATTTCTGACCACCAGCCCATCTCCATTACCTTACAATTCCCACAGACAGAACAGAGGGAAAAGACTTGGAAGCTTAACTCATTTTTACTGACAGACCCTGTCCACAAAACCTTAATAGAAGCAGACCTAAAAACTTAATTTAAACACAACTCTACCCCAGACGTTTCAGACATGAATATTTGGCTTGCTCATAAGTGCTCTATTCAAGGAACATGCTTAGCCCTTTTGTCTCGCCTCAAAAAGGAGAAACAGGTGCAGATTAAAAAGCTAACGGATAAAATTTGCACATTAGAAGCAGCCCATAAACACTTAAGGGCAACAGCGATCTATAAAACCCTAATACAGGCCAGGAAAGACTTATTGGAGAAATTAGGGAAACAAACCAAATGAAAATTCCTTTTATCCTCCAAATTATTTTATGAGCAAGCCAACAAAAATGGCAAACTATTAGCCAGGCTCCTACAGGGTAACAGGACGCAAACAAACATATCTCATATGCAGAACCGAGCAGGTCATAATATACAGCGATCAGACGAAATTGCTAAAGTCTTTGTCGATTATTATACTAGATTCTATAATATTCCTACCCTGTCGAAGTCAAAAGACCACACCCTCAAACGATCACAAATCATTCAAGAGTACCTAGCCAGGTCCAACATACCCAAACTTTCCACTAAAAACGCCCGTGCCTTAGAATCACCTATAACGACACGCAAATTCTTACAGGCCACTCTAGATATGGAACTCGGCAAAAGCCCAGTGCCAGATGGGCTGCCAAACCTCTACTATAAAGCCTTCTCCGTATCGCTTGCCTCACACTTTACAAAAGCATTCAACTCCTTAGCCAACGTCCCTGCTCCTTTCAGAGACCTATTGGAAGCACATATCACTGTAACTCCTAAGCAGGGGAAGGATCATACCCAACCAAGCAATTATCGACCTATATCTCTTCTCAACACAGACGTCAAATTATTCGCAAAAATTCTGGCTAGCAGACTCCTTCCCTTGCTCCCAAATTTGATCTCCCGTGACCAAGTGGGCTTTGTCCCTGGCCAAGAGGCGCGCAAATAACTAATACAATTAAGGCTATTAACATTAATTTTTGGCTAAAAAGTCGGGTACAGAGGGATTTTTTTTATCCACGGATGAGGAGAAGGCGTTCGACAGGGTGGCCTGGGATTTCCTAAAGGAGGTGCTTTGAAACCTAGGATTGGGTGAGTTTATGCTGGCTAGCATCTCGAGTCTTTACTCTAATCCATGGGCTAGAGTCAAAGTAAACGGTCACCTGTCGGACGTCTTCTCTATCCACAATGGAACTAGGCAGGGATGTCCCCTCTCACCTCTGACTTTTGTACTTACACTGGAACCACTATTGAACAATATCCGCAACAGCCCTGATATCTCTGGAATAAATATAGCAAAACAAGCATTTAAAATAGCTGCTTTTGCAGATGATATCCTACTATTCCTTTCTAGGCCCAAGATCACAATTCCTAATTTACTCAAAGAATTTCATTCAGTACGAGGAAGTCTCCAATTTCAAAATAAACTATAACAAATCACATGCCCTAAACATTTTGTTGCCTGAGAAGACGTTAGAGGAGTCCAGGGGATCTTCACCGTTCTCCTGGCACTCCACTGAAATTCCATACTTAGGAATTAGACTTCCATCCAACCTAGCTGATCTTTACTCGTCAAATTTTCTTCCTTTCTTTCAAAAATGCACCAACGATTTAGCGAGCTGGAGCAAGTTGAGCATGTCCTGGTTTGGCAGAGCTGCCATACTGAAGTTGACCACTCTCCCCAGGTTTCTTTATTTAGCGCAAGTGATCCCTATTTCCCTCCCTAAAACGTATTTTCAGGCACTACAGTCAAAAATCAACAATTATCTATGGAAGGGGAAAATACCTAGGATCAGTCTGCAGAGGCTTGCAGAGGATTTTAGAACACTAATATGGCTCTATGCGGCTGAAACAGACTTTTCCCACACACTGTGAAGATGATTTTAGAACACTAATATGACTCCATGTGGCTGAAACAGGTTTTTCCCACACACCTTGAAGATGATTTTAGAACACTAATATGGCTCCATGCGGCTGAAACAGGCTTTCCCCACACACTTTGAAGATGATTTTAGAACATTAATATTGCTCTATGCGGCTGAAACAGGCTTTTCCCACACACTTTGAAGATGATTTTAGAACACTAATATGGCTCTATGCAGCTGAAACATGCTTTTCCCACACCACACACTTTGAAGATGATTTCAGAACACTAATATGGCTCTATGCGGCTGAAACAGGCTTTTCCCACACACTTTGAAGATGATTTTAGAACACTAATATGGCTCTATGCGGCTGAAACAGACTTTTCCCACACACTTTGAAGATGATTTTAGAACACTAATAAGGTTCTATGTGGCTGAAACAGTCTTTTCCCACACACTTTGAAGATGATTTTAAAACACTAATATGGCTCTATGCGGCTGAAATAGGCTTTTTCCACACACTTTGAAGATGATTTTAGAACACTAATATGGCTCTATGCGGCTGAAATAGGCTTTTCCCATACACTTTGAAGATGATTTTAGAACACTAATATGGCTCTATGCCCCTGCAATAGGCTTTTCCCACACACTTTGAAGATGATTTTAGAACAATAATCTTTCCCTTAAAGCAACAACTGGCTTTCAAAGGTCGACAACGAAATTCCCTTTCTAATAACAAGATTTTAGTAGAAGTTTCACACACCCTTTTCGGATAACGTCCCCGTATCTCGGTATAATCACAAGATTTTAGTAGAAGTTTCACATACCCTTTTCGGATAAAGTCGGCGTATCTCGGTATAATCACAAGATTTTAGTAGAAGTTTCACACACCTTTTTCGGAT
>BLSH010082378.1:2060039-2070168 GCA_018402905.1 Glandirana rugosa
TCATTTACCAAAATCTTTCTATTAGAGAGGGAGTCTCGTGGTTGTCCTTTGACCGGGATTCCGTCATTCTCAACCAAAAATCTTGCCATTTGAGAGGGAGTCTCGTGGTTGTCCTTGGACCGGGATTACGTCATCATTGAGGGAGAGTTTACCGTTCTAAAAACCAACTCTTACTGCCTTAGGGCCAGTTTCCTGTTGGTGCTCTGAGGGAGAGATTATCTTTCTAAAACCATTTACTAATGCATTAGGGCCAGGATCATGTTGGTGCTCTGAAGGAGAGTTTATCGTTCTAAAAGCAACTACTACTGCATTAGAGCCAGGTTCCTGTTGGTGCTCTGATGGAGAGTTTATCGTTCTACAACCAACTACTACTGCATTAGAGCCAGGTTCCTGTTTGTCGTCTGAAGGAGGGATTATTGTTCTAAAACCAACTACTACTGCACTAGGGCAAGGTTCCTGTTGGTGCTCTGAGGGAGAGTTTATCGTTCTAAAACCAACTACTACTGCAGTAGGGCCAGGTTTGTGTTGGTGCTCTGAGGGAGAGTTTATCGTTCTAAAAGCAACTACTACTGCATTAGCGTCAGGTTCCTGTTGTTGCTCTGAGGGAGGGTTTATCATTCTAAAACCATCTACTACTGCATTAGTGCCAGGTTCCTGTTGGTGCTCTGAGGGAGAGTTTATGGTTCTAAAACCATCTCCTACTGCATTAGGGAGAGGTTCCTGTTGGTGCTCTGAGGGAGAGTATATCATTCTAAAACCAACTACTACTGCATTAGGGCCAGGTTTCTCTTGGTGCTCTGAGGGACAGTTTATCGTTCCAAAACCAACTACTACTGCATTAGGGCCAGGTTCCTGTTGGTGCTCTGAGGAAGAGTTTATCATTCTAAAACCAACTACTACTGCATTAGGGCCAGGTTCCTGTTGGTGCTCTGAAGGAGAGGTTATCGTTCTAAAACCAACTACTACTGCATTAGGGCCAGGTTCCTGTTGGTGCTCTGAGGGAGAGCTTATCATTCTAAAACCATCTACTACTGCATTAGGGCCAGGTTCCTCTTGCTGCTCTGAGGGAGAGTCTATCGTTGTAAAACCATCTACTACTGCATTAGGGCCAGGTTCCTGTTGGTTCTCTGAGGGAGAGTTTATCGTTCTAAAACCAACTACTATTGCATTAGGGCCATTTTCCTGTTGGTGCTCTGAAGGAGAGTTTATTGTCCTAACACCAACTACTACTGCATTAGGGCCAGGTTCCTGTTGGTGCTCTGAGGGAGAGTTTATAATTCTAATACAAACTACTACTGCATTAGGGCCAGGTTCCTGTTGGAGCTCTGAGGGAGAGTTTATCGTTCTAAAACCAACTACTACTGCATTAGGGCCAGGTTCCTGTTGGTGCTCTGAGGGAGAGTTTACCGTTCTAAAAACCAACTCTTACTGCCTTAGGGCCAGTTTCCTGTTGGTGCTCTGAGGGAGAGATTATCTTTCTAAAACCATTTACTAATGCATTAGGGCCAGGATCATGTTGGTGCTCTGAAGGAGAGTTTATCGTTCTAAAAGCAACTACTATTGCATTAGAGCCAGGTTCCTGTTGGTGCTCTGATGGAGAGTTTATCGTTCTACAACCAACTACTACTGCATTAGAGCCAGGTTCCTGTTTGTCCTCTGAAGGAGGGATTATCGTTCTAAAACCAACTACTACTGCACTAGGGCAAGGTTCCTGTTGGTGCTCTGAGGGAGAGTTTATCGTTCTAAAACCAACTACTACTGCAGTAGGGCCAGGTTTGTGTTGGTGCTCTGAGGGAGAGTTTATCGTTCTAAAAGCAACTACTACTGCATTAGGGCCAGGTACCTGTTGTTGCTCTGAGGAAGGGTTTATCATTCTAAAACCATCTACTACTGCATTAGTGCCAGGTTCCTGTTGGTGCTCTGAAGGAGAGTTTATGGTTCTAAAACCATCTCCTACTGCATTAGGGAGAGGATCCTGTTGGTGCTCTGAGGGAGAGTTTATCGTTCTAAAACCAACTACTACTGCATTAGGGCCAGGTTCCTATTGGTGCTCTGAGGGAGAATTTATCGTTCTAAAACCAACTACTACTGCACTAGGGCCAGGTTCCTGTTGGTGCTCTGAGGGAGAGATTATCTTTCTAATACCATCTACTACTGCATTAGGGCCAGATTCCTGTTGGTGCTCTGAGGGAGAGATTATCATTCTAAAACCATCTACTACTGCATTAGGGCCACGTTCCTGTTGGTGCTCTGAGGGAGAGTTTATCATTCTAAAACCAACTACTACGCCATTAGGGCCAGGTTCCTGTTGGTGTTCTGATGGAGAGTTTATCATTCTAAAAACAACTACTACTGCATTAGGGCAAGGTTCCTGTTGGTGCTCTGAGGGAGAGATTATCTTTCTAAAACCATTTACTAATGCATTAGGGCCAGGTTCATGTTGGTGCTCTGAGGGAGAGTTTATCGTTCTAAAACCGACTACTACCGCATTAGTGCCAGGTTCTAGTTGGTGCTCTGAGGGAGAGTTTATGGTTCTAAAACCATCTCCTACTGCATTAGGGAGAGGTTCCTGTTGGTGCTCTGAGGGAGAGTTTATCATTCTAAAACCAACTATTACTGCATTAGGGTGAGGTTCCTGTTGGTGCTCTGAGGGAGAGTTTATCGTTATAAAGCCATCTCCTACTGCGTTAGGGCCAGGTTCCTGTTGGTGCTCTGAGGGAGAGTTTATCGTTCTAAAACCAACTACTACTGCATTGGGGCCAGGTTCCTGTTGGTCTTCTGAGGGAGAGTTTATCGTTCCAAAACCAACTACTACTGCATTATGGCCAGGTTCCTGTTGGTGCTCTGAGGGAAAATTTATCGTTCTAAAACCAACTACTAATGCAATAGGGCAAGGTTCCTGCTGGTGCTCCGAGGGAGATTTTATTGTTCTAAAAGCAACTACTACTGCATTAGGGCCAGGTTTCTGTTGGTGCTCTGAGGGAGAGTTTATCGTACTAAAACCACTACTACTGCATTAGGGCCAGGTTCCCATTTTTGATCTGAGGGAGAAATTATCATTCTAAAACCATCTACTACTGTATTAGGGCCAGGTTCCTGTTGGTGCTCTGAGGGAAAGTTTATCATTCTAAAACCAACTACTACTGCATTAGGGCAAGGTTCCTGTTGTTGCTCTGAGGGAGGGTTTATCATTCTAAAACCATCTACTACTGCATTAGTGCCAGGTTCCTTTTGGTGCTCTGAGGGAGAGTTTATGGTTCTAAAACCATCTCCTACTGCATTAGGTAGAGGTTTCTGTTGGTGCTCTGAGGGAGAGTTTATCATTCTAAAACCAACTACTACTGCATTAGGGCCAGGTTTCTATTGGTGCTCTGAGGGAGAGTTTATCATTCTAAAACCAACTACTACTGAATTAGGGCCATGTTCCTGTTGGTGCTCTGAGGGAGAGATTATCATTCTAAAACCATCTACTACTGCATTAGGCCATGTTCCTGTTGGTGCTCTGAGGGAGAGTCTATCATTCTAATACCAATTACTACTGCATTTGGGCCAGGTTCCTGTTGGTGCTCTGAGGGAGAGTTTATCGTACTAAAACCTACTACTACTGCATTAGGGCCAGGTTCCTGTTGGTGCTCTGAGGGAGAGATTATCGTTCTAAAACCATCTACTACTGCATTAGGGCCAGGTTTCTGTTGGTGCTCTGAGGGAGAGTTCATCGTTCTAAAACCAACTACTACTGCATTAGGGCCAGGTTCCTGTTGGTGCTCTGAGGGAGAGTTTATCGTTCTAAAAAAAACTACTATTGCATTAGGGCCAGGTTCTTGTTGGTGCTCTGAGGGAGAGATTATCTTTCTAAAAACAACTACTACTGCATTAGGGCCAGGTTCCTGTTGGTGCTCTGAGGGAGAGATTATCTTTCTAAAACCATCTACTACTGCATTAGGGCCAGGTTCCTGTTGGTGCTCTGAGGAAGAGTTTATCATTCTAAAACCAACTACTACTGCATTAGGGCCAGGTTCCTGTTGGTGTTCTGAGGGAGATATTATAGTTCTAAAACCATCTACTATTGCATTATGGCCAGGTTCCTGTTGGTGCTCTGAGGGAGAATTTATCGTTCTAAAACCAACTACTACTGCATTAGGGCAAGGTTCCTGCTGGCTATCCGAGGGAGAGTTTATCGTTCTAAAACCAACTACTACTGCATTAGGGCCAGGTTCCTGTTGGTGCTCTAAAGGGAGAGATTATCTTTCTAAAACCACCTACTACTGCATTAGGGCCAGATTCATGTTGGTGCTCTGAGGGAGAGTTTATTGTTCTAAAACCAACCACTACTGCATTAGTGCCAGGTTCCTCTTGGTGCTCTGAGGGAGAGTTTATCATTCTAAAACCAACTACTGCTGCATTAGGGCCAGGTTTCTCTTAGTGCTCTGAGGGAGAGTTTATCATTCTAAAACCATCTACTACTGCATTAGGCCATGTTCCTGTTGGTGCTCTGAGGGAGAGTTTATCGTTCTAAAAGCAACTACTACTGCATTAGGGCCAGGTTCCTGTTGTTGCTCAGAGGGAGGGTTTATCATTCTAAAACCATCTACTACTGCATTAGTGCCAGGTTCCTGTTGGTGCTCTGAGGGAGAGTTTATGGTTCTAAAACCATCTCCTACTGCATTAGGAAGAGGTTCCTGTTGGTGCTCTGAGGGAGAGTTTATCATTCTAAAACCAACTACTACTGCATTAAGGCCAGGTGTCTCTTGGTGCTCTGAGGGAGAGTTTATCATTCTAAAACCAACTACTACTGAATTAGGGCCATGTTCCTGTTTGTGCTCTGAGGGAGAGAATATCGTTCTAAAACCATCGACTACTGCATAAGGCAATGTTCCTGTTGGTGCTCTGAGGGAGAGTCTATCATTCTAATACCAATTACTACTGCATTAGGGCCAGGTTCCTGTTTTTGCTCTGAGGGAGGGTTTATCATTCTAAAACCATCTACTACTGCATTAGTGCCAGGTTCCTGTTGGTGCTCTGAGGGAGAGTTTATGGTTCTAAAACCATCTCCTACTGCATTAGGAAGAGGTTCCTGTTGGTGCTCTGAGGGAGAGTTTATCATTCTAAAATAATCTACTACTGCATTAGGGCCAGGTTTCTCTTGGTGCTCTGAGGGAGAGTTCATCGTTCTAAAACCAACTACTACTGCATTAGGGCAAGGTTCCTGTTGGTGCTCTGAGGGAGAGTTTATCGTTCTAAAAACAACTACTATTGCATTAGGGCCAGGTTCCTGTTGGTGCTCTGAGGGAGAGATTATCGTTCTAAAAACAACTACTACTGCATTAGGGCCAGGTTCCTGTTGGTGCTCTGAGGGAGAGATTATCTTTCTAAAACCATCTACTACTGCATTAGGGCCAGGTTCCTGTTGGTGCTCTGAGGGAGAGTTTATCGTTCTAAAACCAACTAGTACTGCATTGGGGCTAGGTTCCTGTTGGTTTTCTGAGGGAGAGTTTATCGTTCCAAAACCAACTACTACTGCATTAGGGCCAGGTTCCTGTTGGTGCTCTGAGAAAGAGTTTATCATTCTAAAACCAACTACTACTGCATTAGGGCCAGGCTCCTGTTGGTGTTCTGAGGGAGATATTATAGTTCTAAAACCATCTACTACTGCATTATGGCCAGGTTCCTGTTGGTGCTCTGAGGGAGAATTTATCGTTCTAAAACCAACTACTACTGCAATAGGGCAAGGTTCCTCCTGGTGCTCCGAGGGAGAGTTTATCGTTCTAAAACCAACTACTACTGCATTAGGGCTAGGTTCCCCTTGGTGCTCTAAATGGAGAGATTATCTTTCTAAAACCATCTACTACTGCATTAGAGCCAGGTTCCTGTTGGAGCTCTGAGGGAGAGTTTATCGTTCTACAACCAACTACTACTGCATTAGAGCCAGGTTCCTGTTTGTCCTCTGAAGGAGGGATTTTCATTCTAAAACCATCTACTAATGTAATAGAGCCAGGTTCCTGTTGGTGCTCTGAGGGAAAGTTTATCATTCTAAAACCAACTACTACTGCACTAGGGCAAGGTTCCTGTTGTTGCTCTGAGGGTGAGTTTATCGTTCTAAAACCAACTACTACTGCAGTAGGGCCAGGTTCGTGTTGGTGCTCTGAGGGAGAGATTATCGTTCTAAAACCAACTACTACTGCATTAGGGCCAGGTACCTGTTGTTGCTCTGAGGGAGGGTTTATCATTCTAAAACCATCTACTACTGCATTAGTGGCAGGTTCCTGTTGGTGCTCTGAGGGAGAGATTATCGTTCTAAAACCATCTACTACTGCATTAGGCCAGGTTCCTGTTGGTGCTCTGAGGGAGAGTCTATCATTCTAATACCAACTACTACTGCATTATGGCCAGGTTCCTGTTGGTGCTCTGAGGGAGAATTTATCATTCTAAAACCAACTACTACTGCAAAAGGGCAAGGTTCCTGCTGGTGCTCCGGGGGAGAGTTTATTGTTCTAAAATCAACTACTACTGCATTAGGGCCAGGTTCCTGTTGGTGCTCTAAAGGGATTGTTTATCGCTCTAAAACCAACTACTACTGCATTAGGGCCAGGTCTCTGTTGGTGCTCTGAGGGAGAGTTTATCGTACTAAAACCAACTACTACTGCATTAGGGCCAGATTCCTCTCAGTGCTCTGAGGGAGAGATGATCGTTCTAAAACCATCTACCACTTCATTAGGGCAAGGTTTCTGTTGGTGCTCTGAGGGAGAGTTTATCGTTCTAAAACCAACTACTACTGCATTAGGGCCAGGTTCCTGTTGGTGCTCTGAGGGAGAGTTTATCTTTCTAAAACCAACTACTACTGCATTAGGGCCATGTTCCTATTGGTCCTCTGAGGGAGAGATTTTCGGTCTAAAACCATCTACTACTGCATTAGGGCCAGGTTCCTGTTTGTGCTCTGAGGGAGAGTTTATCGTTCTAAAGTCATCTACTACTGCATTAGGGCCAGGTTCCTGTTGGTGCTCTGAGGGAGGGTTTATCATTCTAAAACCATCTACTACTGCATTAGGGCCAGGTACTTGTTGGTGCTCTGAGGGAGAGTTTATGGTTCTAAAACCATCTCCTACTGCATTAGGGAGAGGTTCCTGTTGGTGCTCTGAGGGAGAGTTTATCGTTCTAAAACCAACTAGTACTGCATTAGGGCCAGGTTCCTGTTGCTGCTCTGAGGGAGAGATTATCGTTCTAAATCCATCTACTACTGCATTAGGGCCAGTTTACTGTTGGTGCTCGGCTGTTGCTGTAAGGGACAGATTATTGTTCTATAATCATCTCCTAGTTCTAAAGGGAGAGGTTCCAGCTGGTGCTGTAAGGGACAGATTATTTTTCTAAAATCATCTCCTAGTTCTAAAGGGAGAGTTTCCCGCTGTTGCTGCAGGGGACAGATTATTGTTCTAAAATCATTGCCTACTCCTATAGGGTCAGGTTCCTGCTGTTGCTGTAAGGGACAGATTATTTTTCTAAAATCATCGCCTACTACTATAGGGTCAGGTTCCTGCTTTTGCTGTAAGGGACAGATTATTGTTCTAAAATAATCGACTACTCCTATTGGGTCAGGTTCCTGCTGTTGCTTTAAGGGACAGATTATTGTTCTAAAATCATCTCCTCCTCCTATAGGATCAGGTTCCTGCTGTTGCTGTAAGGGACAGATTATTGTTCTAAAATCATCGTTTACTCCTATAGGGTAAGTTTCCTGCTAGTGCTGTAAGAGACAGATTATTGTACTATTATCATCTCCTAGTTCTAAAGGGAGAAGTTCCTGCTGGTGCTGTAAGGGACAGATTTTTGTTCTAAAATCATCTCCTCCTCCTATAGGATCAGGTTCCTGCTGTTGCTGTAAGGGACAGAAAATTGTTCTAAAATCATTGCTAACTCCTATATGGTCAGATTCCTGCTGTTGCTGTAAGGGACAGATTATTGTTCTAAAATCAACGCCTACTTCTGTAGGGTCAGGTTCCTGCTGGGGCTGTAAGGGACAGATTATAGTTCTATAATCATCTCCTAGTTCTAAAGGGAGAGGTTCCTGCTGGTACTGTAAGGGACAGATTTTTGTTCTAAAATCATTGCCTACTCCTATAGGGTCTGGTTCCTGCTGGTGCTTTAAGGGACAGATTATTGTTCTATAATCTTCTCCTAGTTCTAAAGGGAGAGGTTCCTGCTGGTGCTGTAAGGGACAGATTATTGTTCTAAAATCCTGTGCTAGTTCTAAAGGGAGAGCTTCCTGCTGTTGCTGTAAGGGACAGATTATTGTTCTAAAATCATCGCCTACTCCTATAGGGTGAGTTTCCTGCTGTTGCTGTAAGGGACAGATTATTGTTCTAAAATCATTGCCTACTACTATAGGGTGAGGTTCCTGTTGTTGCTGTAAGGGACAGATTATTGTTCTAAAATCATTGCCTACTCCTATAGGGTCAGGTTCCTGCTGTTGCTGTAAGGGACAGATTATTGTTCTAAAATCATCGCCTACTCCTATAGGGTCAGGTTCCTGCTGTTGCTGTAAGGGACAGATTATTGTTCTAAAATCATCGCCTACTCCTATAGGATCAGGTTCCTGCTGTTGCTGCAGGGGACAGATTATTGTTCTATAATCATCTCCTAGTTCTAAAGGGAGAGGTTACTGCTGGTGCTGTAAGGGACAGATTATTGTTCTAAAGTCATCTCCTAGTTCTAAAGGGAGAGTTTCCCGCTGTTGCTGTAGGGGACAGATTATTGTTCTAAAATCATTGCCTACTTCTATAGGGTCAGGTTCCTGCTGTTGCTGTAAGGGACAGATTATTGTTCTAAAATCATCGCCTACTCCTATAGGGTCAGGTTCCTGCTTTTGCTGTAAGGGACAGATTATTGTTCTAAAATAATCGACTACTCCTGTAGGGTCAGGTTCCTGCTGTTGCTGTAAGGGACAGATTATTGTTCTAAAATCATCTCCTCCTCCTATAGGATCAGGTTCCTGCTGTTGCTGTAAGGGACAGATTATTGCTCTAAAATCATCGTTTACTCCTATAGGGTAAGGTTCCTGCTAGTGCTGTAAGGGACAGATTATTGTACTATTATCATCTCCTAGTTCTAAAGGGAGAATTTCCTGCTGGTGCTGTAAGGGACAGATTATTGTTCTAAAATCATCTCCTCCTACTATAGGATCAGGTTCCTGCTGTTGCTGTAAGGGACAGATAATTGTTATAAAATCATTGCTTACTCCTATATGGTCAGGTTCCTGCTGTTGCCGTAAGGGACAGATTATTGTTCTACATTCAACGCCTACTTCTATAGGGTCAGGTTCCTGCTGGGGCTGTAAGGGACAGATTATTGTTCTATAATCATCTCCTAGTTCTAAAGGGAGAGGTTCCTGCTGGTGCTGTAAGGGACAGATTATTGTTCTAAAATCATCTCCTAGTTCTAAAGGGAGAGGTTCCTGCTGTTGCTGTAAGTTACAGATTATTGTTCTAAAATCATTGCCTACTCCTATAGGGTGAGTTTCCTGCTGTTGCTGTAAGGGACAGATTATTGTTCTAAAATCATTGCCTACTGCTATAGGGTCAGGTTCCTGCTGTTAATGTAAGGGACAGATAATTGTTCTAAAATCATTGCCTAGTCCTATAGGGTCCGGTTCCTGCTGGGGTTGTAAGGGACAGATTATTGTTCTAAAATCATCTTCTAGTTCTTTTTTTTTTTGTTTCAATAGCGTTTATTCAGAAAAAAAATATGATAACATAAACAAGAATAATATATCATTCAGCGATATAGTTATCAGACATAGTTGTAAATGTTTAACAGTTTAGATTAATACATTGTATAGGGTATGTTTCTAAGAGACTGTTGAGGGATAATGTGTCCATATGTGGTGTTGTTGTAGTTATGTTCTTGAGTTTTCCTTACTGGATAGGTGTGACTATCAAGTGAATGACATTTTGATTGTATGGGATATGTTACATAATTAGATTTGACAATTTGTAAATGTTGATACAGACTATTGATATAGCGACTTACTATATAATAAGAACAAATACAATAGTATAAAAAAAAGACTTATTTGCGATAACTTTGTTTTTTTTTTTCTTGATCTTCTACTAAAATCTTGTTATTAGACAGGGAATGTTGG
>BLSH010082388.1:29623-40900 GCA_018402905.1 Glandirana rugosa
GGGAAAACTTTCCGTTGGTAGAGTGGAAAAAAATCAAAAAAGAACGGTTTGTAACTACCGTACAGTGAGGCCAAACCGGATTGCCATGGTATGGGTAGTCACAACAAATCCTCGTTTTGGAGTATTTCAAGGCCTCTACACATTTTTAACAGGTAACAGTGCGTTATAGGGACCAAGTCGTTACTCAGGTCGTCACTTTCCTGTCTACTACACCGGTAGGGTATCGCCGACATGGATCCTAACTTGAATTATGGAAATGGCCACATTTACTGGCGTAAGGCATATATAGGCCACCTACTAAGTGTCTCGTATATTTTAAACTACGGTTTGGAGCGAGAAAACCTACGTTATTTGACGAAAGTCTGATGGCCTACAAGGGACGCCTGAGCTGGATACAGTTTATTGCATCCAAAAGAGCGAGGTTTGGCATCAAATTTTATATGCTCTGTGAATCATCCACCGGATATATACGGAATGCGGTCATTTACACCGGTAAAGGTATTAAGTTCAATCCTAGGTACAGCCGCTATGGGATGGCCACATCATCTGTCCTTTCACTGCTGGACTCATTGCTGAACCAGGGATATTGCGTGACAATGGACAATTTTTACACATCTCCGGAACTTTATGAGGTTTTGCTCCTAAACAACACTGATGGGTATGGTACCGTTAGGCCAAACCGGAGTGACATGCCATCAATGTTTGGCAAGAAAAAACTAAAAAAAGGTGAGATGGTTGCCTTTCAAAAGGGTAAAATGATGGCAATGCGATGGCGAGACAAAAAGGATGTGTGTCTCATGAGCACCGTGCACAGCACCTCCACTGCCATGGTCCGCACAAAACACGGAAAAGATGTGCTGAAGCCGCAAGTCGTGATCGACTATAATCACACAGTGGGAGGTGTCGACCAAGCCGATCAGGCAATGACCTTTTATCCGGCGATGCGGAAACAACAGAAGAAATATTACAAAAAGATTTTCTGGCATCTCCTTGAACAATGCCTTTGGAACGCCTATATCCTTTATAAAGCAAACACGAACATACCTCTTGTTCATTCTGACTTTATCTGGAAGGTGGCTGAGCAGATTTTTGTCAACCACCCAACGCCATCAGTATCTTCTAACAGACCCGGATGACGCGCTGTTGACGTTGGCAATCCAGAACGCCTGACAGGTCGTCATTTTGTAGACTTCGTAAAGCCGCAAGAAAGTTAGCGCCTACCAGGATGTGCATCGTTTGCTGTTCCAAGAGAGATGGCAATGGAAAAAAAGTCTGAAAAGAAACAAGGTACTATTGTCCTGATTGCAACGTCGGACTTTGTCTAGTTCCATGCTTCAAACTGTTTCACACTCAGGATGTGTAATGAATTTCTTTGACAAATTTCATTATTTTTCATTGCATTATTGAATAAAATTATATTATTGATTAGATTATAATTCATGCATTTGTGTTTCAAATTTATCACATCTGGAATGTCTACTAGAGTCTTGTTTTGGTCAGGTTTAAGTAAGTAATTACTAAGAATTGCAGGCCTATAATACATATCACCAAATTTCCATGCAAAAAATTGTACCGCTTTTGGTACAAAATTCCAGACAGAATCATACCGCCAGGGAGGTTAAGTAAAGATCAGCTAAGCCTGGTCTTTACTAGTCAACTGCCTTGTTCAAATGATTTCCATTAAAAGGTACAACCCGATTTTTTACCAGTGGGTGGAGCCTTTTCCCTTTCCACGCCCAGTAGGTTGGAATGGAGAACCAAACATTTAAATAATTATAATAATCATGGCTACCATTTAGGAATTTACAGGGTTGGTTGCAATCGGCCATTTTTCCTTTGTTTCAAATAATGCTAGAATTACATAGCAAAACTAATCCTTTCAACTAAAATTTTATTTCTACAAAAATATTTAAAAACATTTCACAGACCTAGTCCTCATGCAGGATCTCTATGGAATGAGGGAGGCCTGGAAGCCTGTCTCATACTTTTACACAGAAACACACAGAACGAGAGGGAGAAAAAGGGGGGTCAAATCCACCTCTGTACTAAAATAAAAACAAAAGTACCAACAATCTCTATATGACAGAACAGAAAGCCCTCGGCCAGATCAAAAACTATAAAACAGCTGGCTGCAGGTGGAATCCATCCAAACATGGATGTGTGGACTGGATGTGATGGGATTATACCCTAATTTTAATATATATCCACAGATATATTTCCTTAAAGGAGGACATTTTTTTTTTAAATATACTATTTCCACTATCAAAGGATATTTCATTTAATTATATACTTTATGCACTTTCCTATGTATGCGTTTACCATGTTTGGAAAACAGATTCAAAATAATTGTGATCCCATTGTTTATCATTAGATTAGTTCACTCAGCACATTTTGTTATGATACACGTGTAGTCACATCATTGTGTCCTTGCTACTAAAGTCTCATCCAGGACATTCTTTGGGAGGGGGTCACAGCTACACTGGGCACACATGATGTGTGCATTCACACACATACACAATTATCTCTCTAAAATCACTTACATTTTTCCCATTTGTACAACACATGCATATCATTCTATCATTTTCTTTTAACTTTCTTTAATATTTGCCTGCTTAAATTAAGTCTTACCTTCCTTATCTTGTTCTGATATCCCTTTACTGTAATCCCGTACTTCACATACTGTAGCTTCTATGATTAAAACGAGCAGCCATAGTGCTCATTCCATGTTTCCTCTCTGACAACATATCAAGTATTCTGTGCCATATAAGTGAACTTTCTCCTGTGTCATCTATGATTAAAGGTTTTGGTGTGTAGCATTGGATGAATCAGCACCATATTGGGTCCCGTCTCGTGTATGTGAAGGACTTAAGATGTTAGTCAAATCTGCTGCATCAGCAAATCTGACCAACAGAGGGAGCCTGAGCTGGTGGGTTCCTCAGTATGAGAATCATCAGCTTCAGTAGTCCCTATACCAGTTCCTCCCATTGCCTCACCCTGATTTGAAGGGGTCTGTAAAGTAGGGGCAGCATGCTGTACTGATGTTCTCTGCATGTCTATTCATGAGAGCGATTTGGGACAGACAAGAAAAATATTTCCCGCCTGCCTTATTTGGCTTCTGAGTCCCTTCACAGTTAATCCTGCCTGGAAGGCTACCCGTGCTTGTAAATTAAACCTCAATACTTGGACCCTCGGTTTACCCTCTCTAAATAAAGGACCCTTCCCAATTCCTTGGTGGTAACCCCCTGGTACAGTTGCTACCCAATATGTTCCCTGATAACAGAATAAAACACCACTTACACATTCATGACACTTACCCAACATTTACAATTCGTATTCTTATACTTTAAACACCATTTCTTATACTCTAAGTGATAGAAAGACAAGCAAAGAGGATCTGAGATATCGGACTCAACCCGTCAGTCTATTTCAATATATGTGTACACATTTAAATTTTTCGTGTTACCAAAACACTTTATTTCGTGTCACCAAAACACCTTATTGGTCACTCAGGACCTAGACTCACCCAGAGTCTTTTTCGTGTTACCAGAACACTTTAAGTCTATCTCTACCCCGCACAAATCTTTTAAACTAAGGATAGTCATGAACACAGGTCACGGCAAGGCAAAATAAAATTTTAACACTTACCGGACAGATGTTTAGACTATCCTGCCGACTACGCCAGTTTGTTGGGGCTACCCTTGTCTCGGGTCAGATAGACTGATAGCCCTGCCCGGGTTGGTCCTCGTCTCAGCGAGCCCGGAGATCAATTTGAACAGACACAGATATGCAGTGGTGTTGCTCAGAATGATCTGATGTGTGCTTTATTCTCTACAGTTTATATAGTTATTTTGTGCTAATCAGAAATACATAACAAGATGGAACAGTATTCATAACAAATGCAATGAAATACATAACAAAAATAATAGTCAAAACATATGACGAGAATGGAACTTGGCTAGCAGATGCATGATCATCATTTCGGGGAAATCACCTGTTTTGCTCAAACTTGCTTAGCTGGTGGGAAATGTGTGTGAGAACATCTGTACAGAATTTTTAACTAGTTTGAAATGGCTGCTGTAAATCAAAATGGAACTGTATAAGTATAGCATATTACTTCACAAGGTACCAGACTGATCGCAATACCTAGAGAGCCACAAAAAGGCTGCCATCAGGCATAACTTTATGTTTTATAGATCAGTCTCACTCTCACCTTTTTACCTTTTCCACTTCAACATTCCGCTACTATCTCATCCGTACACTCCTTGCAACATTCTCCCTCACTATTCAGCTCTATAACCCTTTAGCTCTTAGCTTAAGTGGCTTATGGACCTACGGTGTGCCACTAGCCCCTATTGTAGTTCAGACTTTCAGTGAAAGGGGTATTACCTTCTTCCTCTGTCCCTTGCCACTCCCCCACACAGCAGAGCAGAGAGTGCTCGCACTGATACTTTCGGTTCTGCCTCCCTCATTTTAGACAGGTTAACCGGTCTAATCTTTCTACCAAACTATTTGCCAATTCCATCCTCCCCTTCCTCTACTATCTCTACTGCTACTTAACCCTCCCCCCCCCATTTAGGTGGGTGTTTTTTCGCCTCCTGTGGCCCAAGTTACTAACACCCGGACTGACACCCCAAATCGGCAACTATACTTTCCTCCTCCTACAATTTTACCTAATAGTAGTTCATCTCAATTGCTCACAAATCCAGACTCCATGAAACCCAAAACAAAATATAATTCAGTCGCAGCAACTTTCCCTTAATGCCAAGGAACTTAACATTCCTGAAAAACACTCCCAACTCCTTAGGAGCATGCGCAAAATGAAAACAGATGTTATCCTTTCACAGGAAACCCACTTCCGCTCTGATAAGATCCCTGGGCTCTCAAAGAGAGATTTCCCTACAGTCTACCATGCCACAAACCCATCAGCGAAGACAAAAGTGTTGACAGTGTAATCTCTAATCCCCTCCCTTTGGAAATATTGGATGTACTAGAAGACGAAGAAGGTCACTACTTATCCATTAAAGGTTCCCTCTGGGGAAAACCGATCATGTCGGCTAAAATATATAGCCCAAACGTAGCTCAAGTGATTTTCTTCTGCAATATAGTGTTGATTTTAACCTCTTTCCAATCTGGTATTCTCATTGTAGGAGGCAATTTCAACATAGCAGTTAATCTGGTATAAGACACCTTATCAGGCACCTCCTCCTTGCCATTTCGGGCCTTCAAGCAGATCAAATTACAACTGCATGACCCTGGCAATACTTGGCACACCCTTCACCCAGGGGAGAAAGATTATACATTTTTCTCCCTGCAGCACAACCGCTATTTGAGAATTGACTATAGTCTTACACAAAAAGATCTCCCCCTACTTTCAGCAGCCACAATTGAACCAATGTTCTTATCCGACCATCACCCTATAACAACCCTAGCGTTACCAGATAAGATTACCTTTACTAAAACATGGAGGTTCGACCCAACTCTAATAACAGACCCAATCCAAGAGAACACTATCCGTAAACACATCTCAGAATTTTTTGAGAATAATAATGTACCAGAAACCAATCCCCTCACCCAGTGAGAGGCTCATAAATGCGTTATAAGAGGCTCTCTATTTGCACTGGCTGCAGCGCGTAAACGAGACAAACAAGATACCATTAATGCTCTCCTAAGGAAGATCCAGACACTAGAACAGACTCATAAGAAGACACAAGCCCTACAGATTCATATAGACCTGCTCCGTACACACACCCAACTCTTAGAAGAACTAGGCCCAAAGTCAGGCAGAAATGTACTTTATCTCAGAAGCTATTTTACGAACAAAGCAATAAAAGTGGGAAACTCTT
The DNA here is from genome assembly GCA_018402905.1 of Glandirana rugosa. NCBI lineage: Eukaryota > Metazoa > Chordata > Amphibia > Anura > Ranidae > Glandirana > Glandirana rugosa. The sequence goes on from BLSH010082388.1 coordinate 35,467, forward strand.
CAGGCCAAAAAGGATAACAATACAGTAACCAGTAGCATCATCGCAAACCACTTTGCACAATATTACTCTGCTCTCTATAACCTTCACCAGGAACACCGCCCTCCAAATGATGTCAGAACCCACCCAGCAATATTAGAGGAATGCATTTGAAAATAAAGCCCTCCACCTATCACTCGCTAAACAGCCTACAAATTAAATGGTCCACTCGCATTGGAAGAGTTTATAGTTGTCCTGAAATGAATTAAGCAGGGAAAAAGCCCAGTTCCCAATGGGTTCTCTTCATCCAACTATAAAACGTTCCATGATCTATTGGCCCAACCGTGTCTACACACATTTAATCAGTTATCTGATTCAAACTCACCTTGCAATAACTTACTAGAAGCCTATATTTCGGTCCTCCCCAAATCACCCTACTTCTGCCTCCAAGTATCGGTCGATTTCACTGCTAAATATCGACATAAAAATCTTCGCCAAAATTTTAGCAAACCACTTGCTCCCATTACTTCCCAGTATTATCTCGACAAACCAAGTGGGATTTGTCCTATGTAGAGAAGCCAGAGACAACACTATTAAAGCTTTGAATATCCCACTGGCTTACCAGTTTCAAACAACAAGGGTTCTTTCTGCCACTATATGAGGAAAAGGCATTTGACAGATTTGCTTGGGACTACCTGGAAGCTGTTCTTCAGGCTCCGGGTTTGGGGAACCACTTGATATACTTCATCATGTCCCTTTACGCAAACTCGTCAGCAAAAGTCATGGTGAATGGCCTCCTGTTGAACACCTGCTCCATCTGAAACTGAACACTTTAGGGATGCCCCTTATCACCCCTTTTATATATACTTACCCTCAAACCTTTCCTTCAACAAATATGAGCAAATGAAGATATCTGCGGAGTGACAATATCTGGATGCCAATACAAGTTAGCTGCCTTGGCCTTGCCCGCTTTGCTTTTCTTAACAGAACCCCACACCATCCTCCCTAATCTTATGAAAGACTTTCAACTCTTCCACTATATCACAAATTTTAAAATCAATTTCAGCAAATCCTATGCTCTTAATATTTCACTGTTGCCATCACAGGTAATACAGAGCAAACAGAATTTTCTATTTACATGGAAATCTGACACCATCACCTACCTAGGCATCCAAATTCCAACACACCTGTCTGAACTATATAAAAGAAATTACCTACTGGTTCTCCATGCTATCACAGCAGAAAACATGGCATAAACCATTCTTCTCATGGTTTGGGCGATCAACCATCCTCAAAATGAATGTTTTACCGCGCATACTTTACATGCTTCAAGCCATCCGGTTACAAATGCCTCAATCCTTTCTACGCTTTTACCAGAGAATATGATCCACCTATCTCTGGAGCCATGGCTGTCCAAGAATAAGTTATGAACAATTAGCTACACCCAAACTACAAGAGGGTACAAGTTTCCCAGACATTACATATTATTACTGGGCATGTCATTTGGCTCATATATTAGATTGGAATGACCATAAACAAGTAAAAGACTGTGTTTACCTAGAAGCCTCATTTTCTAATATACCTATCAAATTTACCCCATGGCTCAAAAAATACCATATTCCAAAAGAACTACTAGACCACCCGTTCATTGGGCCTACTTTAATTTGTTTTAGAACAGTCTGCTCAAAATTTAAATTGTCCACGATCCCCGGCCCTATGACCCCGGTTCTATCGAACCCTGACTTTCAACCATGATTAACAAACACAAAATTTGCAGGTACAGAACTGGAATCCAGATTACTTATACATCACCTCCTTAAAGCAGGTAAAATGCACACGTTGGAACACATTAATGATCTTTGGCAAGAAGCCAGTATGACCCCATGGACCTACATGCAACTCCACTACTTCCTTTACTCACTCGAATGCTCGGATTCTGTGTCACGTCCTCTCACTCCTTTTGAGACACTCTGCTCTAAACCTGAACCTCAAGAACATGTTATCTCCACTGTTCATGGCTTTCTTTGGGCAATCAAAACCGCCAACGCAGGTAAAGCATGTATATCCTGGGCCGTGACCTACAACTCTATCTTTCTTGTCAAGATTGCAAACATATTTACTGGCTCATTCACAAAGGGTCGATCAATGTATCAATCCATGAAAATGGTTTCAAACTCATGTCCCAATGGTTTTGCACACCTGCTTTACTGCAAAAATTCAACCCATCCATTTCAGAAAGTTGCTGGCGCTGTCATCAAGCTGATGGTACCATATTACACATTTGGTGGATCTGCCCACACTTCCAACCTTCCTGGATAGCAGTCCATGAAGAAAATAACCTGAGTGACAGCATACAATCTAAACATCCCCCCTGCACAATACCTTCTCTACCACAACCCAGAAATTGCTACCCCTACTTTAAATCGATAGCCATGATGATGGTGAATAGGGATGGTCCCTAACACATGTTCGACTCAAACAGCGGGGGTTCGCCTGTTCAGCGCATCCCGAAAATTATGCGGCGTTTGTGGGAAATTCGAGTGCCCCATAATGCATACAAATCATGGGGAAATTACCTGCATGCTTTGGCCAATCACAGCGTGCTCTGCTGTGAGAGCTATGATTAGCCAAAGGCAGGGTGCAGCGGCTCTACGTAGTGCGTGTATAACATGGATAGAGAGGGAGCTTAGTTAGCGGCATTTAGTCAGTTTAGTGTAGAGGGATATACTAGGTAGATAGTGCGTTCTGTATACAGTTAGTGCAGGCAATATAAAAATATATATGTATCTTAAATGGTATATATATATATATATATATATATATATATATATTACACTGCCTTTAGTGTAGACCATATACAGCTTATTTAGTGTTTAGTACAGAGTCAGTGCAGCCAGGGTAAGAATAAATATGTATCTTAAATGGTATATATTGTGGGAGATTAGCTTGTGGTGATCTCTCTTCAGAAGAAAAGATTCAGAATGGAGTTCAGTTTCTTTAAAATCTGGAGGCTTGCTAGGTTTTTATTATTACAGGTTTGCAAGCTCAAAACACATAAAAGAACAGAAAACAAAACCTCCCTGTCCAGCGCTAAACTAAACACTCAGGTTACTTCCCTTTACAGTGTGGGTCTGTCCCCGACACCCACAACATCACAAAACCTAAGCACAATGCAAACCTTGTTTTTAAGTCAAAATTAGCATACAGAGCTCACTCAGCTTTCTCCCTCTGACATCCAAGATAGAGCCCTCCACTGCTCTCTTCCTGGTCGTTAAATGCAGATGGAGAGGGGTTTGAGTGGACCAGAAAGTCCGGGTCGGAAATCAGCTCTGCACGGTGGCTGGAAAACCCCAGGTCAGACTCTCGCTAGTCGCCTCAAAATGATCGCTTGCGAGGCGTTAAGTATCACCCGTCCATTGTGGCGCCTCGCATAACGTCACAATATATATACATAATACACTGCATTTAGTGTAGACCATATACAGCTCATTCAGTGTATAATATATAGAGTCAGTTCAGACAGTGTAAGAATATATATGTACCTTATATAGTGTATATATATATATATATATATATATATATATATATATATATATATATATATATATAAATAATAGGCTGCCTTTAGTGTAGACTATATACAGCTCATTCAATGTATAGTATATAGAGTCCATTCAGGCAGTGTAAGAATATATATGTACCCTATATAGTGTATGGACAGTGTAAAAATAAAAAATAACAAGTAAAATAAATAAGAAAAAAAAGTAAAAAAAAATAATTCTAAGTCTAATTCTAGCACTAGACAGAGGTAACTGTAGCCTGTAGAAATGTTTAAACTTCGCCTATGGAGATTTTGAAGTGTCAAAGTTTGTCGCCATTCCACGAGTAGACGCAATTTCAAAGCAATTTTTTTTGTTGCATTTTAGTGTAAATATGCCAGTGGTTGGGGGGTCTGTGAGTGGGGGGCTTATTGGAAATCTGGAAGTCCCCTTTAATAAGGGGGCCCCCATGATCCTGACCCCCCCATGTGGATGAGTATGGAGTACATTGTACCCCTACCCATTCACCAAAAAAGGAGTGTAGTGGTACAAAAACATGAGTCCTTTACTGTGTAAAATAGCTCTTTTTTTCCTTTCTTCTTTCTTCCTCCGGTTTTCCTCCATCTTTTCCTGCCCACTCCTTCTTCTGGTCTTCTGCATCTTCTTATGGTCTTCTTCCTTCCTCTTGTCGTTGTCTTCTTCAATATTAATTTTCGGATAAGGGTCTGGTTTGGACTTTGGAGCGACCCCTACGCAATTTTTTTTTTAAATTTTGGCACGGGTTCCCCTTAAAATACATACCAGACCTGAAGGGTCTGGTATGGACTTTGGGGGGGACCAACACATTTTTTTTTAATTTTGGTGCCGGGTTCCCCTTACAATCCACCCCAGACCTGAAGGGCCTGGTATGGACTGGGGGGAGACCCCCAACACAATGCTTTTTCAGTGATTTTTATCTATATTACATTACAGCCGCAAGCAATTTTAAATGACAATTTTTCCTTTACAAATGTCCCTTTGAGGTGGCACTGTTCTAAACATCACAGAGATACGCCCTTTTACAGGCATACAAAGGGGACCCCCCAGGCACAATATTTAAAGGAATTTTGCATTATTAAAACCACTGCTCCTAAAAAAACAATTGATTTTAAAACTTTTTTTGCATTGATACATGTCCCCTAGGGCAGGACCTGGGTCCCCATATACTTTTTATGGCAATAACTTGCATATAAGTTTTTTAAAACATTAAAATGAACACTTTTGATTTTTCATGTTCGAGTTCCATTGATTTTAACGGCATTCGTGTGTTTGTCCACATATTTTGCCTGTTCACAAGTTCTGGTGCAATCCGAACCGGGGTTTTTTTGGCCCATCCATAATGGGGAATGCTGTCAAAATGTGCATACCCAAACACTGGGGCATTCCTCAAGCCCCCACTTTATGTGAATGGTACAACAGAATAGTTGACACAAAAGAATTTCTTGCCATTGCAAAAGACACATCTTCCAAATGCACCCACCTATAGGCCTGTTGGCTTCTCTTTAAATCAACAAACGAATACCTCCAAGAAAGAGCAATAACCTCCTACAACCGCACTTGAATACCATCTGATATCATTAACTATACCCAAAATGTCAAATCCTCTTGCACTCTACTATTGCTAATAACTTCATAAAATTTAGCCCCACATCTAGGGATCCATTTGGAAAACAATGGGTGCCCCCCCTTTTTTTTTTCTCAGGGTGTCACCCATTCATCCTACACCCCCCCTTTTTTCTTTTTTTTTCTTTTTCTCATTATTCTTTTCTTGCTCTCCCCTTCCCACTCAACCCAATCTACACCCAAGTCTAAATAAACCTAACTCAGTCCCCGGACTGGTCAGTAATTATGAGGACTTCATTGGCCTGAGTATTTACTCA
>BLSH010082388.1:93063-106640 GCA_018402905.1 Glandirana rugosa
GTCAGGTTGGACACGATTATTACGTTTATGTCAGTCCGGGTATTTATAACCCTGTAGCTGTGTTAAGATTATATTAGAATTGTGTCGATGTCCCAATATTTATGGGCCTGACTGTATTTGCATTATTAGCACAGGTTGGACTGTGATACATGAACTTTATGATGCACATTATTGCTGAATCTTTTGAACCTTAATTTACCAAAACTTTTTGCACAATTAATTAACTCATTACCTGATCGAATTTTGAATTTCATGCACTTTAATTTGCACCATTTGCACAACAGGTTGGACTGGGATATATGCATTTTATAATTATTATGCACTTTTATGATCTACATGTCTAGTTTTATATATTTGATTTTATACATGCATGTTTGATTTGCTTTCAAGCAAAGTGTTGATTCTTTCTGGCCCCTAGTGGCCAGTTATAAGAGCACGGTTAACAACTATATTCTTTAGTGTTATTAGTGTCACTGGTCCCCAAAAAGTGTCAGTTAGTATCAGAATTCCCACTGCAATATTGCAGTCCCACTATAAGTTGCTGAGCGCTACCATTACTAGAAAAAAAAAACAAAATAAATAAAAATATCCCATAGTTTGCACACACTATAAATTTTGCGCAAACCAATCAATATACGCTTATTGGGATTTTTTTCCAAAAATATATAGCAGAATACATATTGGCCTAAATTTATGAAGAAATTTGATTTTTTTCAATTTTTTTTATTGGATAGGTTTTATAGCAGTAAGTAAAATATATATATATATATATATATTTTTAAATTGTCGGGCATACATTTTATTTGTGTACAGCTTTGCATGACTGCGCAATTGTCAGTTAAAGTAGCACAGTGCTGTATTGCAAAAAATGGCCTGGTCATGAAGGGGGTACATTTTCTGGAGGTCAAGTGGTTAAAGGCACACATTATTTTTGGTAGCATAAGTATTATTAAGGAATTTATGTTCGTTGTGAAAGAATAATTTTTTTTATTAATCCAGCTGGTCACAGCTCCAGATTTTCATCATCCTCTGGTCACAAATGCATACAAGATTCATGGCTTTTCCTTTCAGAGTAAGGAGTTCTTGCATATAAATAAAGCTGTGCTACATAAAACTCTGTATACAAGGTCGTGGACACCTGCAAATCATTCATTTTGTAGCAGTATTACTACCACCGTTAAATGATTGAATGCCTGCTCACCAGCTTGTTTCACAATGTAAACAAATCAGGGGGAAAAACCAGGTGACATCAATGATCATAAATGATGCCATTGAAATCATGGACCACTGGAGTCTGGCAGAAGAGGATTGTTGGAATAAGCGATTATGTTTATTTCGGCGAATCATTGTGGCATTGTATATTGTGATTGACTACATGATTGACATTGGATTTACATTGCAGTACTTTTGTTTAGAAAATAACTTTTTAAGTTGTGTGTGTATTTATTTACTTTGTTGTTGTTTTTGTGAATGATCTATGCACCCCTTACTCATTCACGTAGGGGGAAAAATTCTGGGGTTGCTTAAATTAAAGGGGGTTTCTATAAGTACCCCTAAAAGACCCCTACATCTACTGGGCAGGGATGTGTAGATGAGGCCCTTGTCTTGCCAGGGGTTCCAACCTGTCAAGAAACCCTCTCAATGTTGGCCTTGTATGGTTCAAAAAGGAGGCATACATTGGCTGTCCCTCCCTTTCTTGGTCATCCTGGCTGCTTGCATGCCTGCATAAGGTTCTGGTATGGATTTTAGGGGGAACCCCAATACATTTTTTGTATAATAAGACAAATTTTCTGGGAAAATTGGTAAGCTAATCAAAGGAGCCGGAAATGATAATTCTAGGGGTTCTTTTCTATAAAGTATCTCCACTTGCCATAGTTACAGGGAAGTACCAGTTATTCTTTTTTTAAATTATTATTATTTACCTATTTTAGGTTTTTAGGAATACTTGGCATGTTTAAATTACAAAATTGTTAATAAATAAAAAACGCATTTGGCCAGAAAAAGTGATTTCTTTAAATGCTTAAAGTGGAAATAAATTGCTGGCAAATTACATGTAATTGACAGCTTCTTTATTTTAAAAAACAGCACACAGACCCCTCCCAGGGTCTGCTATGTATTTGTGTGTGTGCGTGGGGGGGGGGGGGGGGTCTGTGTACTGTTTTTTTTTTCTTAAGAAGCCAGCAATGAGATGCTATTTGCCAGCACTTTAAACTGTGTAATTTTCTTCTTCGAAAATATCACTTTTGCAGTAGTAAATGCCCCAGTAAGAAAAAAAAAGCATGCTTAGTGTCCCTCCCAAAACACATACCGTTTGAGTCTTGTACAGATTTTAAGGGGGTACCCATGCAAAAGAACAAAAAAAGAACATACCAGGCCACATGGGGGTTGTTGAGGACAGATACCTCTTCTCTACAACCATGACCAGGTTGTTATAGGGTTCTGCAGGTGAATCTAGAACCTCCTTTCAACAAAAAGTGAACACCCAGATGCCGGCACCTCATGTGAATGAGTATGGAGTACATAGTACCCCTACTTATTCACAAAAAACAAGTTGTAACCTAGAACTAAAGACATACTAATGTTTGACAAGCCCTTTATTTAAAAAAATAAAAACCCTCAAAAAGTTTCTCATTGTAAATCCATTGTCAATCACGCTGTTCAGTGATGCAGATTCACACCAGCCATGATGCCTGTCGTCAACATGCTAAAAGAAAAAAAAAAGCTCCACCGCCAGGACACGTCCTATGAGTTTGCGTGTCACCTGCTGAAAGACAAGTCCGGTGGATGACAGCTGTTGTATAAAAGGGGGTGGTGTCTTCTGGTTGATGTCATTTATCATATATGGACATAAACATATATATGGGCAAAAATGCTACTGCACCAGCAACATCATTGCCTATATATGGTCTTGACCTAGATTGACATAACACAATATGGTGAAAGTGCAAGGATGTTTTATTGGGCCCTCTGACCCTCAAGTATGAGCTGTCCCACTGTTTAAGTACAATGACCGGACAGCAAGTGGTTGAAGCAGGGTTACTAGATAACAATTTTAAAGTATACAGCTGGTGACAATTGTAATAGGGACATTTGGTTAAAATTACAACAGGGGCAATTGGTGTCCAGGTATTTGGTAACTACTGAAACAGGGTGGCGGGTATATTGGTAGGAGTTGTTGGAAACTAGACCACTAATGCTAGGTAATAAATATAATTGGTAGATTTGTCTACAACACATACTGACAATTGTAAATTAAATATTTAATGGTAATTACAACAGATTCACATGACAACAATTATAATTTAGTGGGAGTTATAAAAGGGAAACATGGGCAAATGTAAAATGTCCAAATGGTAGATGTGATGGATGGTTTAGCAAGAAAAGTGGGTGGTAATTACGTTAATTTGGAAATTCGGCAATCGGAGCAGACCAAAATCCGAAATTCGGAAATTCAGAAATTCGGAAATCCGAAAATTCGAAAATAACCAAGAACATTTGAAATAATAACTAACTAATAACTATTAAATGAAAGGTATTGACATTTCCTTGAAAGTTTGGCTGTTAGTGTACTTAAATATGAAATTTATCACTAATAGCCATATTTTCAAAAAAATTCCAATACCTATAATTTAATAGTTATTTATTATTATTTCAAATGTTTTTCTTATTTCTGAATTTCAGAAATAAGGAAGATCATTTGAAATAATAAGTTATTAATGTATTATTTTAACTTATTATAAATAATAATAAGCTATTATTATTTCATATGTTCTTTCTTATTTCCAGAATTTCAGAAATTCGGAAATAAGGAAGAACATTTGAAATAATAAGATATTAATTTATTATTTTAACTTATTATAAATTATAATAAGCTATTATTATTTCAAATGTTCTTCCTTATTTCCAACTTTTGCAGTGTGTGACTGTACATATGCATACTGTATGTTTGTATGTATGTGTGCGTATATACTGTGTGTATATTGGATGTATATTGAATGTATACACACAGTATATACACACCCAGTATACACACACACATACATACAGTATGCATATATACAGTCACACACTGCAAAAGTTGGAAATAAGGAAGAACATTTGAAGTAATATTAGCTTATTATAATTATATATATTATAATTTGGTAAAAACTAAATTCGGAACGAAACGAATTGCACAAGCCTAACATCCAGGCCTTTCTTTAGAACAATCTACAGAGCTAGCCAGAACCAGCTTTTGAGGGAGTCTATGCCATGTTTTCACAACTATTACTGTGAAGAAGCATGTCCATATTTGGAGATTAAATCTCTTTTCCTCCAGATGTAAAGAGTTGCCCCTTGTCCTCTGTGATGACCTGCAGGCGAATACACTGAGTTCACTATATGGACCACTTATGTATTTATACATGTTGATCATATCCCCCTTAATCTCCTCTTCTCAAGAGAGAATACATTTGGTTCAGCTAATCTTTCCTCATAGCTGAGCTCCTCCATGCCTCTTATCAGTTTGGTTGCTCTTCTCTGCATTTCTCCAAAATGCTACTTTTTTAACTGGTGCCCAAAACTGAACTGTTTATTCCAAGTGAGGTCTTACTAATGATTTGTACAGGGGCAAAGAGATATGTCTCGCTCTCTGTAGTCCATACCTCTTTTAATACAAGAAAAAATTTTGCTCGCTTTGGAAAGTGCTGCTTGGCATTGAATGTGATTTTTCAAGCTTATGAGCTACCAGAATACCCTGATCCTTCTCTACCATTGATTCCCCCAGTTGTACTTCCCCTAGTATGTATGATGCAAGCATATTTTTAGCCCCCCAGGTGCATAACATTTTTCAACATTAAGGCCTCATACACACGGGCGTTTTGTAATGCCACATTTTTGGCCGGTTTTTGCTGCTCTCCATGTTATTCAATGACCCTCTAAAACGCTGACGTTTTTGAGCAGTAGAGGGCGTCAGCGTTAGTGAGCTGTAGCTAGAACGCGGGACCAGTGCGTTCTGAAGCTGCAGCGTCATGGCATTTTTGACGCCGAGCCAGCAAAACGCTCAATAACGTTGCTTAACGTTGTATACACAGCATTAAGCCTCATCAGGCGTACTATTCAAAATCAATGGTTCCCATTGATTTGAATAGAAGCCACACCAGAAGTTGGATCACGGTGATCCGACTTGCGGTGCGACTTGTGTGCTAGGTGTCTTAAAGGGGAACCCCCGCAAAAAATTTGCGTGGGGTTCCCCCCCAGAGCATACCAGGCTCTTCGATCTGGCATGGACTTTAAGAGGAGCCCCCATGCCGAAAAAAATGGCGTAGGGTTCCCCCAAAATCCATACCAGACCCTTATCCGAGCATGCAGCCTGGCGCCAGGAAAGGGGGTGGGGACGAGCAAGCGGCCCCCCCCTCCTGGACCTTACCAGGCCGCATGTCCTCAACATGGGGAGTATGGGTGCTTTGGGGCAGGGGGGGCTCTGCGCCCCCACCCCAAAGCACCTTGTCCCCATGTTGATGGGGACAAGAGCCTCTTCCCGACAACCCTGGCCGGTGGTTGTCGGGGTCTGCGGGCGGGGGCTTATCGGAATCTGGAAGCCCCCTTTAATAAGGGGGCCCCCACCCTATGTAAATGAGTATGGGGTACATCGTACCCCTACCCATTTACCTGGGGGAAAAAAGTGAACAAAAAAAACACTACACAGCTTTTTAAAATATTTTCTGATGACGTTACGCTGTGACGAAACGCGTAAGGTGGAACGCAAGGCACGCACACGCACGCCCAGGTGACACGCAAGCTGAAGCAGAGAGACACCAGGCGGTCACGGATAGAGTTCGGCCGGAGGGTTGATCAGTTTTATCCCATTCTGCTATCATTTTACTTGTTACCTTTTAATGGGCCAATAAAGTGGAGATATTTTACGCAATGAGGAGTCTTTCCTTTTTTCATAACACCACCGGGAGCGAAGACGGAGAACAGGAACAGGAGGCGTATATCCATGGTTGGATTATAGACCAAAAGCGCATGTTGACTTTTCCACACCATAAGGTTGGAAAGTCAACGGGATCTGGTAAGCGGGGTACAACACCCGAAAAGACCTTCTTATCTAACTCACACAAGGAACGACACGAGCACTTTACCGAAGATGTCACATATAAAATGGACTGCATGATTGAATATTTTTAGAATCAAAAATGTTATGATTTATGTTGAACCGGCACTTTTGTTGATAAATTTGCACTTTGCATAGCACCGAAAAGCACCTTAGCACTTTCAGCATATTTCATATAATCATATAAGTATTCAGAATTCATTGTGTATTTAATTATTGTGTGTACCCAAGTAGACACATGGGCTACAGCAGCACTTAGAAAATACAGTGTGGGCAAAGCTTACATTACTTATAACGTTCATAGCACTGTCACTTTTTGTTTACGTTTACAATTTCTAACCCCACTTGAGAACACTTCAGCACTAAAGCACTTAATATATTAACATAAGGGAAGTTTTATTCATCAGATTTACCCCATCATTTCACATTTATTACTGCACCTTACCAATATCTTATCAATTTTGTTTTATTACATGATCTTATAGAAAATTGACACATGGGCTACAGCAGCAACAACTAATGTCTAACTACTGACCAAATTAGCAAAGCGCTGTCCAAATACAAACCACACAGATACTCCCTATCAATATAGGCTACAACAGCAGCTGCTAAATAATTCCACAAACAACACTACCATTGGCGCGAGGCATACCAACGCATATATTAGTGTTTTTTTTGTACACTTTTTTCCCCCAGGTAAATGGGTAGGGGTACGATGTACCCCATACTCATTTACATAGGGTGGGGGCCCAGCATTTGGGGGCCCCCCTTATTAAGGGGGGCTTCCAGATTCCGATAAGCCCCCGCCTGCAGACCCGACAACCACCGGCCAGGGTTGTTGGGAAGAGGCTCTTGTCCCCATCAACATGGGGACAAGGGGCTTTGGGGTGGGGGGCACATGCGGCCTGGTAAGGTCCAGGAGGGGGGCCGCTTGCTCGTCCCCACCCCCTTTCCTGGCCTGCCAGGCTGCGTGCTCAGATAAGGGTCTAGTATGGATTTTGGGGGGGACCCTACGCCGTTTATTTGGCGTGGGGGCTCCTCTTAAAATCCATGCCAGATCGAAGAGCCTGGTATGCTCTGGGGGGAACCCCACACAAATTTTTTTTCGGGGGTTCCCCTTTAAGACACCTAGCACACAAGTCGCACCGCAAGTCGGATCACCGTGATCCAAATTCTGGTGCGGCTTCTATTCAAATCAGTGGGCGCCCATAGGGAACCATTGATTTTGAATAGAGGCAGAAAATGCAGCTGAAAGCCAGCGTTAAAAAACGTGCATTGACGTCAATGCAAAACGCCGGGTAAAACTGTGATTTTTTACCTGACGTCAGGCCCGGCGTTTCGCTTATTTTTTTACAGACGCCCGTGTGTATGAGGCCTAAACCTCATTTGCCACAGTTGACCAATTAAACAGTGCATTAAGGTTGGATTGTAAGTTGAAGACTGTCAGGGCTGGGCTCCTGCTTTTTACAAGCAATTCTTTTCTTTCAGTGCTCAGATGCTGCTCAGCTGTCGGTTAATTACCAGCCACTTGTTTCCACAGTGACTCACCTGGTTACCATTACCTGCCTCATTAGTCCAGCCTACAGCCAGCCCCTTTGTGGCTAAATAAGCAGCTTTGCTCATTTTTGCATGGTCTATGATCTCCAGTGTGTTTCTGTGTATGACTTGGCCTGGCTGATTTCTCTTCCAATATCTGTTCCTGTTTTTGTTCCTGGCTACACTGACTTCTGGCTTCCTGACCCAGGCTCATCTGATTACTCACTCTGGCATCTAAACCTTGGCTTCAGTTTTTGACTGCATTCCTGAACTGTTATTTTTTTGCTATTTTGTTAAAGGTGTAATTTTAACTGCATTTTCTGTCTCTGCCTGGTTTATGGTTCCTGTCAGAGACATCCGGTAAGGATGTTATTCAACTGCATTAAATGGTGTCATCTGTAAATATTGAAATGGCACTTTTAATCCCAGGCCTTATATCATTTATAAATATATTAAAAAGCAAAGGTCCCGGCGCATGCACGAGAGCTCCGACATGGACCCTTAGCTCGGAGCTCCGCAACGCCGCCAGCTAAAGGAGCCCGCCCTGCTTCCCTGAGCCCATGCAACAGCGACAGAGGGGGGATTACGACCCCCGAACATAGCAGCAAGCCCTTGCATGGCCATGCCAACTGCAAAAAAGGATCTGTTCCCTCTCTTTGCTGGGGCCTCCCTATCTGGGTGTACCAAGATGGCCGCCGCTCCGGCCACAGCCACAGGTCTCCACGAGGCTATCAGCATTTCAACTCCAGGCTGCAACTCCTCACCAGAGCACAGGCAAGTGATCTCCCCTGCCACCCTCAGCTACACACCCAAGGCACTAGGCAGCCAGCTACAGATGGCTACACCATCGCCCGAAAGGGCCGAATCACTACTAGGCCGCATCCAGGGTGACTGTGGGCCTTCCCCCCTGGGATGGACATTCCCATCCTACAGTCCCCAGGCTCCCCGAGCCATGGACTCTCCCTCCAGGGAGAAGACTTATACCTGAAATTTTCAACGCTTCTGGAGAGGGGTTTAGCCAACATAGTAGTGAAAATCACGGGGGAAATTAAAACGGATTTTCAGATGCTGGGGATTAGAATGGAGGCCATCGAAAACAAACTGGACCGCACTGCGGTGGTATCCAACCAAAATTCCGACCTTATTTCCACACTACAGGACCAATTGGACACTGCCCTGTCTAGGATTGATGATTTCGAAAACCGGTCCAGAAGATATAATTCCCCCCCAGAAAAGATGGCTCACCAAGAGACATTATAGTAAAACCCCATTTTTATGCCATTAAGGAGGGGGTCATGAAACACTCTCGCACATCTGCCCGGATTCTGTGTAAAGGCCATCCGATGCAAATATTTGCAGATCTTTCACCATCTACCATCCAAAGCCGAAGAGCCCTCAAACCACTCTTAATTGTGTTATCGCAGAAAGAGATTAAATACAAATGGTCCTTTCCATTTGCAGTCAAGTTCACCTTTAAAGGACGAGACTATGCTTTCTCATCACTCCAAGAGGGAGAGAGACTGCTATTACACTTGAAACTGATATCTCAGGAGTCTGACATGGAGGTCTCCAGCGCCTCTACAAGCTCCGCCAAGAGACATTTTCCTACTAGCCCCAGGACGCCGCTGTGGGAGAAAGCTAAACCAAAAAGGGCCAAAGACAACGTACCGACTTGAAGCAATAGCCCTACCTTAAGCTAAGTGGCTTTTTCCTCTCCCCTCTAACCGTCAACGATTCTTCATGGACTTGGGCTTATTACACCCCACAGGACCCTGGGGATTTTCCCCAGCCTCCCCCTGGGGAGGTTCTACTATGATTCAATGACAGTTAAATTTCTCTCTTATGTTTACGTTAGTGTTCTGCAGTTGTCCTGAGCATTCTGTTTGTGTTCCAGAAACTATAGAGTAGACCCAACCACAAGGAATAATCTTTCTGAGTTTACTGGATAGGTCGTGTCTGAGGGGGCAACACTCCCCAAAGGTAGCTCACATCCCCCATCCTATGGTGGCGGGGATTGGGTCTACCTTCTTTAAGCCAGACCCCAAGCGGCTCTAGGTCGCCTCTTGAACATAAGTTATATATAGCTCATTGTTTGTTTGATGCATTAACAGAGTTTTATTTCACAGGGCTCCTTGACTGGGGGGCGGTACCCATGCGCCTCCACCTGACCCTCTGACACCCTCAGGTACAGGGGGACAGGATGCCTGGCCTTTTTTGCCAGGCGAGTTTTGATTTTGATGGTGAGGCCCAGGAGCTGTGCTCCCTCCTGGGCCACATTTCCCTTTTTTGGAGAAACAAGTCAGCGATCTTACAGTTCTACAATAACGTCAACTTTATTTTCTTTATAACCCCCTCCCTCCCCTTTCCTACACTTTCCATTTCAGGCTATTTTTATATCCAGCTCATGCTCTTTCTTGTATATTCTCTGCCTTCTAGTGTCGTTGCCAGCCAGGTTGCCATTATCATCACAAGCTTCTGGAGCCTGGAATGCCATCTCGTTCAGATCTCGTGCGAAGTCGGCGGGTTGATCCAAGGGAGGGCAAGTGACCAAAGATACACACTCACCTCTTTTTACAACTTCAATGGCTGATCACAATAAACTTCCCCTTCGTGTGGCCACACACAATGTGCAAGGCTTTAACTCTCCCTTGAAACGTAGAAAGTTATGTGACCTGTATAAATCCCTTAAATTTGATATTATTATGCTACAAGAAACTCATTTCCCTGCCCAATATAATCCCAAATTCTTACATTCATACTTCCCACAATTTTTTCTCGCTAACGCGGCCAATAAAACTAAAGGTTTAGCGATCCTCGTGTCTAAAAAGTGCAACTTTACATAGATTTCCGACTTTAAAGACCCCAAAGGAAGGTACATCCTAGTTAAAGGGCAAGTGGAGGTTCAATTAGTCTCGATGATCTCATATTATGCCCCTAATAAAGGACAAACTAACTTCTTCCACCAACTTCTGGACTTATTGTCCCCCTTAATGGAAGGTACGGTTCTTATCAGAGGCGATTCAAATGTCGCCTTCGATCAGAGCCTAGATAAAACAAGGCCCCCGGGAAGTCAACTGTTGTGCCCAACTAAAGCCAGTCTACGCATAGCCAAACTGCTACACTCCCATAACTTAGTTGATGTGTGGAGGGAAATTAACCCTTCGACAAGAGATTACACACACTTTTCTCACCCGCACAGTTCATATGCTAGGATCGATCACCTATTCACCCCCTGCATATAATTTATCTAACATCATATCCTCGCGCATTCACAACACAGTGCTCTCAGACCATGCAGTGGTGTCCCTGACCATCCGCACCCAGTCCAGAGTGTTTCACACGCCCCATTGGCGTCTGAACGAATCTATTCTTTCAGACCCGGTCCATGTTGCAGAAATTGATAAAAATTTGCAGTACTTCCTACACAACGCTACTGAGGACATTTCTGCGGAAACAGTGTGGGCGGCGCATAAAGCCTTTATGAGAGGTAAGATAATACAGATAACGTCCCTAATTAAAAAAGAGAGAAGGTCGGACCTAGTGAGGTTGGAGGAAGCATTTTTATCCATCAGGGCTGAACACAAAAAAACCTTTGCAGATGATGGCGGTGATGATACACTTAATAAAATTATACAAATAATAGTCCATAAAAGTTCTGTCGGATGGGTGAATTTAAAAATCTCTTAAAGGTGATACATATTGGTGCGCTGGGTAATACATCTGCAGTGATTGTAGTTGTGATTGATCCTTAAGTGTGTGCTCGTCCCTCACCTGAGGTGTGCTAACAACCTTGCACATAAAGGTTTCTTTGTATGGGTGATTCCTTATTCCTCCTGTGGGGATCTCCACCTTTTCTGTGCGCTGTCAGCTATGTTGCTGGTGACTTTTTAAAACTAGTCATACGGAGAGAGACCCTCCCGATCGGGTGGGTGCAAAAAGAGAGAGGACTTTCCTTCGTGTGATATTGTTTTGTTTAAAACATTTATTGAAAACAAGCTTTTAAAATCAACACTCACATTTGCAAGTAAAACGAACAAGCGTTTCTCCTACGAGCGCCGAGCTCGTGTGCATTCAGTCTGAGCTTCCAAACACCTCTGCTGTCGCCGCCCTACGCGTTACATCACACCTCACGTGACTTCATCAATGTTTGTTACCGAATAGGATTATTTAATCTTATGTTTAGATCTGTATGTTTCCTTACACATTGTGTTCCTGATATGGGCAGTACTCTTGCCCCGATTGGGTGACCCCTAATTTTTATAATTTTTATATTTTATCTTTAAACATATTGCTCTCTCAACATGTGCAGTATATTTACCTTGATTGGGTGATCCCTTAATCGTTACAATTTACATCCATACCACTGTGATTATGACTGGTGGAATGTGAGTTTGCGTTGCTGTTTTATATTAAAGAGAAAAAGTCTTTTCTGTATAATGGCCCATTGGAGTGCCCGGCTGTCTACCATTCATGTGAGGTGAGACAGTCGGATACTCTGTATATGGGGATATGCATGTTCAAACATATTTGTTCCCTAGTACTTGATTCGGCACTTTCTGATACTTTTTATAATGCTAAGTTTTGTTTTTATTGTAACAGTTTAACAATTGTGGATTTAATGTATGTTGTCCCATACTGAGATCTGAGGGTCTGAGTATCAGGCAGTTCAGTCCTGTTTGACTTGTAACTCGGATGCCCAGTAGCGGCGATAGTCAATAGTCGCCGCTGTAGGGACATCCAGACTCCAAGAACATGGTGACCGGCCGTCATAATGAGGCTTGGTCCGCTGTGGTTATATAAGGTGCGTCAGAGCGTTGTCCGTGCCCCTGGAAGACGTCACGTATGACAAAACATGTAGGGCGGAGCCACGTGCTGACGTCACCACGCCCACACGTTCGGACAGAAACGGGAACGATCGCTTTGCTTCTGTGTTAGCCGGCTCATTACATGCGATGATCTTTGTTTTTAATGTGAATTTTGGTTTTAATAAACTTTGCTCTTGCGGACTTACACTATGGATTCCTTTCCTCTTTCTAATGTCATATTTGGTGGAGTTGGAAACCTTGCTTGAAGACTCTGTTCGGTGTCCATCTGTCGGATAGCCTGGAGAGGGGAGAAGTCTGCACATATACCCTGCAGAGGGTTGTATCTGCCAGCCCGCATGACTCACTAGAGATAGTGAGTCCCAGATTTCGGTAAGGGTACCTTCCCCCGCAAGTAACACTTCAAGGTGGTGGTTTATCTATACCAACTGAATCCCATCGGTGGACAACCTTCAGGCTTTCCTACCAATAGAGGTTTTGGATTTTCTATCGGAACAGCCATCATTAAGAACATTTATTTTTTGCTCATTTTGCACGCTTTTACTTTTTGGGTTTTGGACACTTTAAGCCTTTTTGGCCTTTTCTTGCCTCAGGATTGATGCACTTTATTTGCTCTTGATCTTGTTTGGTTATTATCAAGCTCTTTATGCACTTTAGTGCAACTTTT
This sequence comes from Glandirana rugosa, assembly GCA_018402905.1. Classification (NCBI taxonomy): domain Eukaryota; kingdom Metazoa; phylum Chordata; class Amphibia; order Anura; family Ranidae; genus Glandirana; species Glandirana rugosa. The sequence goes on from BLSH010082388.1 coordinate 106,184, forward strand.
TTTATTACTTCTTATTTATCTGTGTTATTATCACATGTAGTGTTGAGCGAACCCGGACTGTAACGTTCGGGTCCGTACCGAACTTTCGGGTGTCCGTGGCACGGACCCGGACCCAGACATTTCAAAAATCGTTCGGGTTCGGTCCGGGGTTCTGCTATTTTACTCCACGTGTTGAGAAGCTGCAGGGCAGCCAATCAACAAGTGTTTCACTGGTTTGCCCTTAGAAGCCATCACAGCCATGCCTACTAATGGCATGGCTGTGATTGGCCGGTGCATCATGTGACCCAGCCTCTTTATAAGCTGGAGTCACAGTGCTGCAGTCACATGCTCCTTGGGTTAGTGTAGGGAGAGGTAGCTGACTGCGTGAGGGACAGATTTGAGCCATTTTAAGACCTGATCCTGCATCCTGAGATAGATTACTTTACTACTGCTGTCTGTGCTGTTGCTCTGAGGACAG
>BLSH010082388.1:115600-129226 GCA_018402905.1 Glandirana rugosa
CGACGTAGGAGGACTGCAGATGGACCAAGTGACAAATGGTTAACTCCGTCCTGCACTGCGTAAACACTGCAACGCAGGTGAAGAACCATGTGTCTACCCAGTCACATCAAAGTCTAACTCCGCACCTTACGTACGTTACGGTAGAAACCAGGTTTCCCGCCTTAACCTAACCACATTCAGGTTACACCGCGGATATAAATTTTTCACCAGTTCCAGAAAAGGTTCATTGATATCTACAGTCGTACCTAAGTACTTTCAACCGTCTGTTTAGACAAAAGAAAATTACTCCTCCACTCGTTCTTCCGTGCGATCGTTCGGGTTCCGTCCGGACCCGGACCCGGACTTTGTCCCGAAGTTCGGACGGACCAGCAGAACCCGAACTTCCAGAGGTTCGCTCAACTCTAATCACATGGCCTGTTGCTGCTGCACTGGACACTTTAGTGCAATACTGATTTTTATTATACCACATCCACAGAGACCCCTCTGTCCAAGGTCTTGCTCACCTCCTCATTAAAAGAAAACAGATTTGTCTGCCAACTTTCATGAATCCATGCTGACATCTATAGTTACTTGGAAAAGACCTTGACCACTTTTTAAATATAGGCGCCACATTGGACTTACACCAATCCAATTCCGCCCTTTGGACCAAAGATGGCATTGCATGCATTCCACGCCTCAATCTGAAACTACACTGACCCATCTGTGTACCAAGAAGTGGACGCAACGTCACAAATGCGTCACGTCCTGCCTCAATTGGTAAACAGTGAACCAGGTAGACGTCAGGAGGATGCAGCGACTGGATACACCCCTACCACTTCGGCACAAAGGCCATCTCAGAACGGAAGCACAAATTCAATCGTGCAGGCAGAAAAGGAGAAAAGGGCGTACGTCCTCCACAACAAAGAACACAAGGATCGATTCACTCACAAAAAGACCTACAAAATAAACATAAGTGAATTAAAATAAAATAAAATAAAAATAAATCCATCACATGATCATGGTGTGATCAGTAGGACGGACTACATATAGTGTTGGATAATGTTAATGCACCACATTTGGCAACCCTCTCTTGGGTTTTGACCCGTGTTTGGATTGGGTCCAACCCTGGGAAAACCCCAACTGTTGGTATTAGGATCTCTCTGATGATAATTGAATGGGGATTGATTGTAATAGTCACGGTCCCCTTCCATATAAGGATAAGCATTATCTGATTGATATTGTTTCCTCAAGGGTTCAAAACTATTATAAGTAGGGACAGGTGGTGGTATATTGCGTCCATATCCTTCCTGGATTTCGATATACAGGCCAATCTAATATGTGACAAATTTATTGAGAAAGGCTAACTCCATGCCGAATTGGATGAAGAAATTTCACAGGCTCAGCAGGTTGATACTGTAGAGACAAATAGGCCAATAGTAATAATCGTTCAAAAAAGGACCCGAAATGGTCCTTTTTTACAAAATTTTCAGTTCAGCATCACCAGATGAATCAAATTTTCAGAAAGCTTTGGGTGATTTAAAAAAATTATAGGGTATTGGGTCCCCTTCTGCCTGAGAAGGTGGATGTAATTTATAGGGGAGCCCCACCTCTTTGGTTGAAAGTTGCCCCGAATATTATTAATCCCCCAAAAGACAGAGTTTCTTTAATGATTTGAAAGGTTTCTTCCCTTGTAGAAAATGCAAAGTGTGCCACATTAATACGGAAGAACCAAGGCACTGTCTTTCACTTCACATGTCACTGATAAACAATATCCCATTAAATCATTTATTATTACATGTGCTACCACCAACGTTGTTTATTTGCTTATGTGTCCTTGCAGTAAGCACTATGTGGGCAGGACCACACACTCTTTTTCCATCAGAGTGGGAGAACATATCACTAGTATCTTAGGTGGCACTAAAAAACATAGTGTGGTGAAACACTATGCTAGATACCATCATGGAGGTCCTAAGGGCACCCATTTTATAGCCATAGACAGATATGTTCCTCCGTGGAGGGGAGCCAGAGGGGTGTGTTGAGGCTAGAGACCTTTTGGATCTACAAGTTACATTCGTATTATCCTCATGGTATGAAAGTGGAGTGGGACATTAATGCCTTTATCAACAGTGCATAATGGTCCCACTCCCTGTTCTCATGATGCAGACATGCCTTTCTGCTTATTATGATTCATTTTTTGGACTTTATTATATTTATATATTCATATACACCTATATCATTTTTATATTATATTTTATTTTATTTTAGTTTAAATTTTTGTTCTATGGCCACTGAGGGTTTCTAACGTCTGTCAGCCTATCAATTTTTTATTGACACCTTGTTACAAAAGCTTACCATTTTGGGATACCATTCAATATGCGTTGAGGAGTTTTGTATGCCGGCTTTTATTATCATGTTATACACTATGTGGAGCCTTTTTTTTCTCCATTTCTACTGCCTGTTATCTGATGGTGTAAGCAAGATCGTGGAGTGTTTCTCCCCCCCTCCATCTGTGGGTCCAGTGAATTGGTCGGCTGACTGGTGTCGCTTCCATTGGTTCGATCGTATGGTGGTGACCCATTGGGTATATCCCACACAAGCCCGATTGATTTGCTGGCCGTATGGTCATGTGAATCCAACTTTTCTGGTAAGCAGACATCTTGGCATTCCCTGTCGGTGGTGGTACTGCTGAATCATGGAAGTTGGATACATTTAATTTCACCGGATACATTTCTGTCAAAATGTCTTCACTCTTAGGGACTTTTCACTAGAGACTTATTTTCTAATTTTTACATTTTTATGTTCATATGTGTATGCACTTTATTTATATATATGAGTTATTAGCATTTAACATTATACCCACCTTGCCCCTGACCTTGTCCCTTGTGGTCGTTCACTTATTAATTTATGTTTATCTGTTTTTTAAGCTAATGTTTTAGCGCAGCACTGTTGTTTGATATTTGTTTACACTACTGATCAGGTAGAGTGCCTGCTGCATTTTTCCTTTTGCACATTTACTTTATTCTATAGATACAAACTGTTGCCCATGTAGAGATACTTAGTAGAATTCTACACAAGAACAGCTGAGAATAGACTTTATGATTCTATGGAGGAACACTACCCCTTAGCTAGCAAAGGTCACATCAAGTGAATAAAAACAGACCTAAAGTCAACAAATGAGATTGGGTTTTATTTTTATTTATTTTTTATTAGAAAGCTCAAAATAGTTTTCAAAGAAAGTGTCATAGATGCACCATTTTATAAAAAATAAAAACGTTAATTTGTAAAATATGTTATTCAAATAATTGGAACAAAGTATACATGGTATGTACAAATGAATACAAACAAGGCTCTTCTGACATTGAGACAACAAAATGAACACAGATTGCACCAAATACAGCTTAAGGTCTTCTCTTCACAGGAAAAAAAATGCCTGGACAGAAAAAAAAAAATTTACTACCTTTACATAACCTTTACCTTTAAATATTGGTCTTCCCATTCATAAGCTCATTGACAACATCTCCATGTGAAGAAATTTCATAGTGCAGATGTCTGTGGGCAGGTTTTCATAGCTAACTGGATGCTATGGGTTTCCTATTCTTGCATGTTCTCCCTGACCTTTGCATTACCCTCCTTACAACTTGTTTGCATGTTTGTGGCTGTATATAAATTTGCAGTACTAAGAAATGGTCTATTGAGCAACAACACTGATGTCGTTTACGGTACTATAAAACCAATGGATCCTGTAGCGGTGCTCAGACAACAGTACTCTTTCACACCTTAACAACTTTCTAATTACAAAGCATATAAGCGATAGTCCCAATTCATTTCCACAGGGCCCCATACAGTTTTGGAAAAGGGTAATTCTTACCATTGGTTTTTTACTTGTAACTAAAACATGTCTCTTCAACATATCTCACCACAGCCATCACAATCACACAGTTCTGCTTTTGGTGCTAATTTATTAATATGTCTCATATTATAAATGTGTGTATTGATCCCCAGTAACCTCATATTGGAATAGTCAAAAGTCAAAATTGAAAGTTGCAATCGTAAGCTTGCTGTAGGGAAATATAATCATGTGAATTATGTGACACACCATAGTCAATAAATCTGAGGCCAGAAAAAACACTCAAGTGACTGTTGCAAGACTGAATACTTTTCTACATGACTGCCTTTGCTGTTAGCAAAGGTTTAATGCTATTTCTTTTATAGCTTAGTAGACATGAAAAAACTGCATAACTGGTGCAAGTATAGCTTCATCAAAACAGCCCACTAGAGAAAGCTTTACAATGTCAAATCTGCATTGATACCTAATGACTTTCATTTTCATAGGTACACATAAGCAATTGATACAAGATGGAATTCAGGTTGGAGGTAACTGTTGTAAAGGATTATTTGGGGGATTCAAACTGCACATGGTAGCATTAATGTGACTGTTGAAGACACTATGAAGGAAACTTTTACCGTACTGCAGCAAGCAACCTTAAAGTGATTGTAAAATCTTTTTTTTTTTTTTAATAACAAACATGTTATACTTACTGTACCTGCCCTGTTATTGCAGTGAATTTGCACAGAACAGCCTGGATCCTCCTCTAATTGGGTGCATTTTTGGCTCTCCTGGCCCCTCCCTCCTGTTGAGTGCCCCCACAGCAAGCAGCTTGTTATGGGGGCACCCAAGCCAAGCTGCAGCTCCATGTGTCCATTCAGACACCGAGCTGCCATTTGGCCCCACCCCCTCTGTCCCCTGATTGGCTAACTGGCTTTGATTGACAGCTGCGGGAGCCAATGGCGCTGTGTCTCTGCCAATCAGGAAGAGAGTCTCGGATGGCCGAGGGAATTGTGGACCTCGCTGGACAGAGATGGGGCTCGGTTAAGTATTAGAGGGTGTCCTAGTTATTGGCCATAAAAAGGGCATGGGGGCCCAGGTATTGCCCTGGGGGACATGTATCAATGCAAAAAATCGCAAAAAATATTTTTTAAAAGGTTGTGGAGCAGTGATTTTAACCACTTCAGTCCCAGAAGGATTTCCAGCTTTTGTTATAAGTGATTGAAAACTGACAAAAAAAATTACACAAAGTTGTCACTGAAATTATATATTGCTCACACATGCCATGGGTATATGTGGAGTTACATCCCAAAATACATTCTGCTGCTTCTCCTGAGCATACCCCATGTGTGAGACTTTTTGGGAGCATATCCACGTACAGGACCCCATATAGCACACCCCCCCAAATGACCCCATTCTGGAAAGTAGACACCCCAAGCTATTTGCTGAGAGGCATGTTGAGTCCATGGAATATTTTATATTTTGTCACAAGTTTCTGGGAAATTATCTTTTTTTTTTCCTTTTTTTCACAAAGTTGTCACTAAATGATATGTTGCTTGAACATGCCATGGGTATATGTGAAATTACACCCCAAAATACATTCTGCTGCTTCTTCTGAATATGGTGATACCACATATGTGAGACTTTTTGGTGGTCTAGCCGTATACAGGACCCCGAAAACCAAGCACCGCCTTCAGGCTTTCTAAGGGCGTAAAAAGGTGATTTTACTCCTCACTCCCTATCACAGTTTCAGAGGCCATGGAATGCCCAGATAGCACAACCCCACCCCCCAAATTACACCATTTTGGAAACTAGACACTCCAAGCTATTTGCCGAGAAACAGGCTGAGTATTTTGCAGATCTCACTTTTTGTTACAAAGTTTTGAATTTTGAAAAAAGTAAAAAAAAAAATCAGTATATTTCTTCATTTTCCAAAACAAATGAGAGCTGCAAAATACTCACCATGCCTCTTAGCAAATACCTTGGGGTGTCTACTTTCCAAAATGGGGTAATTTGGGGGGTTTTGCTACCTTGAGATTTCAGGGCCTCCGAAACCATGATAGTAAATTCACCATTTTATGCCCTTAGAAAGCCTGAAGGCGGTGATTGGTTTTTGGGGTTCAGTACGCGGCTAGGCTCCCAAAAAGTCTCACACACGTGGTATCCCTGTACTCAGGAGAAGCAGCAGAATGTATTTTGGGGTGTAATTCCACATATACCCATGGTCTGTTTGAGCAATATATCATTTAGTGACAACTTTGTGTAGAAAAAATAAAAAATAAATATAAATTGTCATTTCCCCGAAACTTGTTGCAAAGTATGAAATATTCTATGGACTTAACATGCCTCTCAGCAGATAGCTTGGGGTGTCTACTTTCCAAAATGGGGTCATTTGGGGTGGGGGGCTTTTGCTATCTAGGCATTTTAAGGCCTCCGCAACCTGGATAGGTAGTGAGGATTGAAGGCATTCATTTTCGCCCTTAGAAATCCTGAAGGAGGTGATTGGTTTTCGAGGTCCCGTACATGGATAGAATCCCAAAATGTCTCACACATGGGGTATCCCTGTACTCAGGAGTAGCAGCAGAATAAATGTTGGGGTGTAATTCCACATATACCCATGGCATGTGTGAACAATATATAATTTCAGTGACAACTTTGTGTCATTTTATTTTTTTGTCATCATCACTTATGACAAAAAATAAAATATTCAATGTCCTCAACATGCCTCTCAGAAAATAGGTTGGGGTGTCTACTTTCCAAAATGGGGTCATTCGGGGGGTTTTGAACTGTACTGGCATTTTATGCCCAACATCACCCACTCTTCAACCCACTTGCACTTTACATGAAAAAATACTTTTTTTTGCTAGAAAATTACTTTGAAACCCCACACATTATACATTTTTTTTAAAAGCAGAGGCCCTACAGATTAAAATAGTGGGTGTTACAAACATTTTTTTCACAAAGTATTTGCGCAGCGATTTTTCAAACAAAATATTTGGGGAAAAAAGCACTTTTTTGAATTTTAATGCACAGAAACACACTATTTTGCCCAAATGTTTGGTGAAATATAAAACATGATCTCATGCCGAGTGCATAGACACCAAACATGACATGCTTTAAAAATGACGCACACCCACGAAGCGGTGACAAACTATATCCAATATTAAAAGCCTTTAAAAGCTTTTACAGGTTACCACTTTAGATCTGCATAGGAGGTCTACTGCTAGAATTACTGCTCAACATCTGATGTTCGCGGTGATACCTCACATGCATGGTGAAATTGCTGTTTACATATGACACAAGACTGATGTTTGCGTTCACCTTTGCGTGTGTGCATTTTTTTAAATTATTCATTTTGCTTTTTATTTTATTTTTACACTGTCCCTTTCATCTTTTTTTTTCTCATTTTTATTTTTATCACAGGGATTTTAAATATCCCCTATGATAAAAATAGGTATTGTTGCATATTTATTTTTTAAATTTGGGGTCTACTAGACTCTAGATCTTTCCCCAGCCATTAGAAAAACAGACCTTCTGGTGGGACTTTAAAGAGCATAGACTCCACAAAAACAAATGCAAGAGGTATACAAAGTTTTAAGTTTATTACAAAATAGTAGTTAAAAAATGGAAAAAAGGGGGGAGAGACAGGGGATGAAACAAGGGGTACATTCCCCAATCTACAAAACGTTATTAAAATGCAACAGTACATATAGCAGAACCACTTATTTAATGCACTACTGGGTAATTGAAACAGAGTGCAACCCAACACGTTTCAAGATTTTGCGTTGTTCCTCTTCATCAGGGGGAAGTGGTGATATAGCTCATATCTATCTACAACAAGTAAGAAAAAGTACATGTGTTACAGCTGTATTAATGCTTCGATAAATCATATATATGCATATATATACAATTCAAAGACAGTCAAACAAAATGTAAAAAGAAACGTGGTTACTGACCGTTCAGATATATATATAGTGCATAGTGTGGGTTCTCGTATAGAACTAATGCAGGGTAAAAACAAGAGTAAAGGATACTGCTGCCAGAAGTATCATAATGTCCACAAAGGTATGTAGCGAAGATCGTTTCCAATATAACCGCTTGTGAAAGAGAGGTAGGTGAAGTAGTAGAGGGAAAGGTGAGGTAGGAAGCGGAATTAACCACCCCCATGGCTGGACTCCAGGGAGGAGGGCTCATTGAAGGGTGGGCTGCATGGTGGTGTGGGTCAGCACGTGCCGTCTATATTATATATAGATACTGTATGGGCAGTAAGATGGCTGCATGGGAGTAGAGCAGATCCCAAAAGGTATGCTCTCAATGTTTTAAGTATAGTCGACAGGTTAAACAAAATACCATGTGGAGACAAGCCCCTCCATCAAGTCGCCAAAATGGTGGGAGGAAGAGTAGGCAAATGCCTAGATGCACATGCAGGATCTATGCAGATGCAGCTCACTCTTTCCCAGTGCCCTCATGCAGCAAACACTGTGCTTCTAATGATGGGCATAGCCCCTTTTTAAAAATATATATTGGAGCATAGGGGCAATCCACCTCAATTTCCACCCCTGCCCCTATGCTCCGGTATATATGCTCTTTTTTTAACTGTGGTGGTGAAATCAACTCCAACAGCACTGGAGTCACTTCATGAATGGTGGGAGCAAACACTTTTTCTGTCACCATTAATAAATCAGTGCTGCAGCTGAATGGCGTACCTGAAAAGGAATAAACAATTAATACTGTAAAACACAGTAACATAACAAAACACATACCTGCTAAGAAGAAAAAACACATTAACAATAAAACATTACAGGTAAGTAGTAACATAGAAAAATTACATACCTGCTGGCGCATGAGCAGTTTCGCTTAGTCTGGGCTCTCTGCTCCGCTGCCAAACACTCGCCCTGCATACAGCACACCGGAGCCTCACACCGCCTTGCAGATGAGTCCCCGAGCTAGGGGCACACCTGTGCCACTCCTGGATGTCCTCCAGCTCAGCGAGGAGAGACTTAACCCGTCTCCTCAGCAAAGCTTCACCCCCTGCCAGTCCAAGATGGCGGCTGCAGCCGACTCTCCATGCGGCCTGCCCCCAGAAGATGGGGAGGAGATGGAAACTCATGAGGAGGACCTGGAGCAGAGATCCCCTGGTGTGATCAAGTCATCTGGAGGTAATATGCACACACAGCAGGGGGAAAACTCTCCAGCCTCCACAGTATCTTTGCTTTTAAGGACAATGAGAAATTACAATCTCACTCCCTGAAGTGACATACTACAAACCCCTGACACACATCTGCAAGGGGCTCACTCAACATACCCTCTACTTACAGACTTGGCACCTATAATGTCAGCATTTTCAGACATGCTTGCCAAGGGCCTAGCACAAAATGCAACGCAGATCACAGCTGCAATACAGGCTGACCAACAGCAAATAGGCAACAGGATTGAAATCAAGGAAAAAAAGTCTGATCGGCTGTAGCCAGGATCAACCAAAACTCAGACAGGATTCAAGATTTGCAAGGCTAACTTGACTCAGTCATGTCCAAACTCGACGATCTCGAAAATCGTTTGAGGCGTTACAATTTCCGCATCAGAGGTCTCCCAGAATCAATAAAAGATGTCCGCCCGGAAGTAACTTCTTTGATCAAAGGCTTAATCCCAGATGTGCCAGCACACTGTCTAAAGCTGGATAGGGCTCATAGAGCACTTCAACCTCCCAGAGCAGATGGTTTACCATGGGGCATGATTGTAAAGCCTCATTACTATTCAGTGAAGGAAGAAATGATGAAAAGGGCAGGCAGCTCAGACAATCTACAAATACAGGGCCATCAAATCCAATTATTTGCGGACCTCTCTCCTTACATAGTTCAAAAAAGGAGGGCCTTAAAACCACTAATCCAAATCTTGATCCAGAAGGAGATTTCCTACAGCTGGTCATTCCCGCTGAGACTCAACTTCTCCTACAAAAACAAGCCATATGGGTTCTCCACGATCTTGGAGGGAGAAAAACTCCTACTCCACCTGGGCCTGATTTCACATGAGCCCCCCCACACCTCAACTGGAAAAGGTCACCTTTTAACGAAGAGACCCTTGCCCCAAAGCCCAATCATGCCAGCCTGGCAAAAGCAACAAACGACGAGACCCAAAGAAGCCCAACCACCATGAAGATCTCTCAAAGCACCTCCTATGTCTTCTACTTCAGTAGCCTGCACCTCCTCAGCAACAAACTGCTCGGGCGGGAATGCTAGGCTCCTCTACCTGGTTGGCCATTGGCCTGTTTACTATCAATTTGTTCCTGAAAGACTGTTTTAGGTTTTGTTGTAACCGGTTCCTCCAGTTAATAACGAACATCCTGGTTACCCAGTCTTATCCCCCTGGGGGAGAAAGTCCAACCAGGCCCCACCGAACTTGTCATACTGGTAGCATACCATCAGGGTCCGGACTTGCACGACCCTGCTTCAGTCTCTTCCATCTTATTTTTTGATTTTCTTTGTGTACAAATTACCCCATGGCTCTTTTTCAGTTCTAGACCCCCACTCAGGGGGTTTAGAATGGCACTTGTTTCCCGCTCAGCCAAACAAACTGGAATGGGGTTCCTATCCTTGTCTGCTCAACATCTCAAACTGTCCTAAATGAAAACTCCGGCGAAACTTGGATTTTCACTATGGTTATATTGTATGTTATTGCAGGGCGGGGTGGTGGTGGTGGTACCCATGGGCCTTACTCTACCTCTGAGAGTCAATGCTGATCCCTCTCACGGGCAGACACCACCCTTGCCAGCCAAAAGGTTCCTGTGGTCTGTGATAACAGGTCTGGAGGGAAGCTGGCCCACCTCCAGACAGGTTCTCAGGCCCTTTAAACGAATGTTATCAACTGGTAATAGTATTCTCTGCTTATCACTTGTTCTTATCTTTCTTGACTATATCCTATGTTTCTCCCCTAGCTTCTCCTTAACCTTCACCATTTGGTCCCAGCGAACTTCCGGGTACTGCAGATCTCCCGATCCTGCAAAACTGCCTTCCACACCGTCCTTAGAGGAACCACGTTCATGCTTCTGATCCCGGGCTGGGGAAAGTTCCCCTATATCTGGCACCTCCACCTTTCACCTAGACATGGCTGACCCCCCACAGACACCCACCAAACTGGACATAATATCACACAATGTACAAGGGATACACTCCCCCCTAAAAAGAAGGAAACACTTTCAACTCTACCACAAAGCCAAAGCAGACATCCTACTTATACAGGAGACCCACTTCCCCTCCTCTTATAACCCGAAGTTCCTGCATAAATCGTTCTTGCACGTTTACCTTTCCAATGCACATAACAAAACGAAGGGAGTAGCGATATGCCTTTCTAGACGAGTAAATCTTTCCCCCATCGATATTGTCAAGGACACAGACGGCAGGTATCTGCTGGTCAGTGGTACCCTGAACGGAGAAACACTCACCTTGGTATCTTATAATGCCCCCAATACCACCTGTTGTCCCATCTGGGTCCCTACCTGAAGGGTACGGTAATAATGGGAGGGGATACTAATACACCTTTTGACTACTCCATGGATAAGGCAAATGTTCTAAAACCTACACAAAAACGCCCCCCCAAACAAAGCCTGCACATAGCTAAGAAGCTGAATTCTGATTGGGCTGACATTTGGAGGGAACTTAACCCTCACTCGAAAGATTACACGCACTTCTCGGTCCCACATCAGACATACTCAAGAATCAACCATATGTTCCTTCAGACTAAATCGGTTAACAAAGCAATCACATCTAAAATAATAGCCTCACCCATTTCTAACCATTCGATGGTCACACTATCACTAAATGATTTTTGGACACTCAAAAAGCCCTCTAGATGGCGCCTGAATGAAGCTCTCCTTAATAACACAGCACATTGTGAATACTTTACCAAACTTATGGTAGATTACTTCAATATTAACGATAATGGGTCGGTTTCTCCTTCCACTCTATGGGCAGCCTTTCAGGCGGTTATGAGGGGACACCTTATTCAGTTCTCATCGAAACTTAAAAAGGAACATACTGCCGACATCCTATCACTGACCGAAAAATTCCAACAGGCCACCAGGAATCACAAACGCAACCCGACACCTGAATCGCTAGCACATCTAGATGTTGCCAAAGTTAACCTCAATCTGGCCCTCAAGACCGATGAGGAAAAATATCTGGGCTGGTCGGGGGCCAAATTCTACATGCAAAAAGACAGAATTGGCACAAGGCTTGCCCAAACCTTATCACCTAAACACTGCCCTACTGGGCTCCCAAAAATCCGCACCAAGATGGGGAATCTCACTCAAAACCCAGACAAAATGATGGTAGAATTTCACTCCTTCTATGCCACACTTTATAAAGGGAAGACAGGTCCCTCACCCTCAAACAAACTTGACCTCTTTCTACAAGATCTCCCTCTCCCTAAATTAGCTCAGGAACACAGAGACCTAATGGAAGTCCCGTTTACAGTCCCCAAAATACTTGAAGCGATTAAAAATTCCAAGTCAGGCTCTGCCCCAGGTCCAGATGGATTCTCAACTGTCTTCAATAAAAAATTTGGCCCAACGGTTGCCCCCTACTTGGCACGGTTTTTCAATGCTATCCGGGATGGTACCCCCCTGACTACAGAACAAAATGCTGCATTTATTTCGGTTATTCCCAAGCCGGGAAAAGACCAGAGCGATATCTCCAATTACCGTCCGATATCCCTCATCAATAATGATACCAAGCTAATGACTAAAATTCTTGCAACAAAGCTATCAAAGTTTCTCTCACAATATATCCACAAGGACCAGGTGGGGTTCATCCTGGGGTGGCAGGGTCCGGACCAGGTAAGGAGGGCAATTGACATTGTTACCCTGCTGAAGTCTCACTGGGACGGAGGCCCCCAACAGGACGGTTTCTTACTGTCCATAGATCTCCACAAGGCATTTGACAAGGTTTCTTGGCCCTATCTTTTTGAAATACTTCTCAGATAGGGATTCAAACCTCAATTTATATCCTCTTTGACAGCACTTTACACTAACCTTAATGCACAAGTCCACCTCATGGAACAGTATTCCGACAGTTTCTCCATCTCACAGGGAACCAGGCAGGGCTGCCCCCTCTGGCCAATAATTTTTGCCGTAGCGATAGAATCCCTGCAATAGCGATCAGAACACACCCAGATATCAAGGGAGTTAGATGTGGCACGCAGGAACACAAATGCGCCCTTTTTGTGGATGATCTGTTTCTTTTTATAACAGATCCCCTGATTATGACTCCCAATATCTTCCAACTGTTGAAAGATTTTGGAACTATCTCGGGTTTAACGGTAAACTCCACAAAATTGATAGCACTAAATATTTAAATCCAGGAATCAACTGTCGAACAGCTGAAAGCGCACTTCCCTTTCACTTGGTCACCACACTCTCTACCCTACTTAAGCATCAAACTAACTAATTCCGTAGACAAACTATTCACAGCAAACTATCCCCCTATGTAAGGGAAATTATAATACCTTGTATGCATTATAATTTACCTGCGCTAATAAGCGCAGTTTTCAGCTCTTTTGCATAATGCATTTGATCGACCTGTGTTTGAAGCAGACAGACACAGATTGCTTCATCTCACATAGCCGCTCGCAGGGCTTGTCCTGCTTTAGCTCTGCTTTTCGGCCTTTTATTTATACTGGTCAGACAGGTTTAACAAAGGAGACTGATGGCTTCACAATCAGCCAATCAGCCTCCAAGGCACAGTCACATGACATGAGCTCAATACAAAACCACCAATCAATGACACACTTGTTTACATTCAAACTATACAATAGGAAAGGCATGCATG
>BLSH010082388.1:141312-162659 GCA_018402905.1 Glandirana rugosa
GTGTTTTCCTTCACCTAACACACTAACCCTTACCGAACAGAAAGGTACCGTTGGGGACCTCATAACTCTAAACATGATCGACCCGTCGAACTATCATACTGGTATTCGTCCCATTAGGGTTAGGTGGGACCCTAAATTCAGCATACTCCCATAGGGACGCTGTGGACACTGGAAAGAAGGGGGTCTATATACTTTACTAAACCCTAACGTGAAAGACTTCAACGGGAAACAACTCTCCCTAAGTCACTGGACTTGTCCATGTTCTAGGTGCCATTATATAAGTAAAACTAGTTTAAATAAAAGGGATAGGTCCTGTCAGGGCTCAAGCTGATTCTGAAATTCAGTAGACATTACAAGAATTTGTATCCCACAACATCTTTACATCCTACACACCTTTCTCAATATCGGTTAAAGCCATATTCGCTGTACACAGCGAATACCGGTAAACCAACACTGGGAGACACTGTGACAATACATAATACACATCCTACATTTCTACAACACCCTATGTTTAAGAACATTACAGATGACTTAAAGTCTTAGTCGAACTCGGGACTGTCCTGGATAGGGAAAATAAATTTGATCAAAATGAATATATTACCGTGGATCTTGTACCTGTTCAGGTCACTGAATCCCTCTCAACAAAGGGCAACTTCAGAAAGTGCAATCCCAAATCATTTCATATATCTGGGGGAAGAAAGGTCACAGGTGTCGCAGGGATACCCTCATACGACTTAAATCCCAGGGTGGATTGGGATTACCCTGCTTATGGTCATACTATCAAGCTGCCCAGCTAGTACAAATCTCAATACTCCAGGGGTTGCCATGGAAAGACAAGCCATTCCCAATCACACAATCCACTTCCTTTTGTGGAGCCCACCTAATATGCGACCTGCCATCCTAGCCCCAACCCTTTCGCATTCTATGGCCCTAACAGACAAACTGTACAAAAAGGGAAACTTGATGTCGGCAATTAAACCACTGTCTCACATATTCGATAACCACGCCTTTTCGCCAGGCTTAAATATACTAGTCTTCAGATGGTGGCTCAACAAGGGCCTTTTTAGAATTGGGCACTTCTTCACCCAACAATGTCCGATTACCAAAGCCTACTGCACATCCAGACTTGAAATGCCAGAAGCGGAACACTTCAGGTTCACACAGCTCTCTCACTTTTTAAACAGAATCTGGACAGACAAGACAAGACCCCCAAGGCCTACTGCTTATGAAACGTGGTGCACGGAGGCAACGGTCCAGAGAGGAGGCATAACCTTTATATACGCCTTGCTGACAGAGAGGGTAGATAAACCCACCTATGTCAAAGCATGGGGAAGCGATCTAAATATTCAGTTGAGCTCAGAGACCTGGTTTCAAACGGTTCAATGAGCTCAAAAAGGTCTGATGAATATTACACTAATAGAAGCCAATATTAAAGTACTGACAAGGTGGTACTACACTCCATCACGACTATCGCAAATATATGTAGACTCTTGTCCACTATGCTTCCGAGGTTGTGACCTCATTGGCACCATGTCTCATATTTGGTGGTCTTGTCCTCGCATTCTGGAAGAAATTCTTCCACATGGCCAGAAAGGTGCTAGGATGTGACATCCCACAGATCCCAGAAATAGCCCTGCTCCTCCAAAAGGTGGCGGGAATTCCCAAACATAAACAATCCCTCCTGGACTTTATGCTAATAGGTGCCAAGATCACTCTGGCAAGATCTTGGAAGAGCCCCATGGTCTCCTACCTTGCTTCCAAGAGGAAGATATCTTGGATCATGGCTCAGGAGCTCCTGGTTGCAAAACTCCTAGATAAAACAGTCAAATTTAAAGTAACCTGGGAACCCCGGGCTCTTTATGTGAAGGTTTCACTCTATCCCAATCATATCCCGGAAAGCTCCTAATGCCCGGAAGTTCGCTACCCTTTTCCCCACCCTCTTTTCGCTTTTCCTCCCTTCTGTTCTCTTCTCCTCCTTCTTGATTTTCCTTTCTTGTTTCTCTCTACTAATTCGTCTTCCTTAAATGTTGTTTACCTTGTGTTATACCAGAGGAGGGAAGAGGTGCAGGTCCCGTGTTGGAACACCAGAGGACCCCCCTTTTTTTTAGAGGGCCGTTTATGGGTGCAAGGGGCACAACCCATGCAGATAACTCCCATATGTGAGTGTACTATACTACTTCTGGGCTCTATGGGAGCCCCAAGCTGAGGCTCAATCAACTATAGTATTAACATCGCGGACCAGTGGGTCCCCCTACCCCACAGATAAGCTCCCAAAGGGGTGGGTGTAGGTCTCTCTGGGTGCAGAGTTAAGACGTATGGAACAGCCTCCTTTGCATGCCTTCATCCCAAAGCACCCAGTATTTTTGTAGGTCCTAACCCGGAGTGGCTAACTCTCCTCTCCACTGGATCCTTTACGTTTTGTTACTTGCTATATGCTACAGTTTCAATACTTATCACACCGATGCCTTTCCCGTTATATCAAGCTGATATTATTACAGATTCAAGTGTGAACCTATGGAAGACACATGCTGATGTACTAATTGCTCGTTGTAATCTAATAATTGACTACATTATTGTACTTTCATTTATTAATAATAATAAAAACCATTGGACGAGAAAAAAATGACATACCTACAAAGAAAACATGATAAAAACAGTAACAAAACATTACAGGTATTGTAAGGGGGTTAGCTCGGCAGCAGGTGTGTGTGACCCCCAGGAAGGGTTCACTACACAATTTAGGCACAACGAGACAGCAGCTGCAGGTGAAAACAAAAAGGTAGTTTATTTACACTATTTACAATGTTTAAAACAGCAAAACAAAAACAAACAACAAAATAAATCCTGGGCCATTGACTGCACAATAGGTTTCCCTGTCTGTCAGCTGGGTACAGCCTACCGCTGTACCTAGCTCCTACCTTTCACTGGGCAACTCAGCCACACGGGCTTCTTACCAGACAAGATGCTACACTCCCCTGTCTGCAGACACAGAAACTGGTTCCAGGGTGGAGCAGCCACCTATGCCTGCTGGGAGCTCTTGTAGAGGCCTTAATAAGCCAGCTCCACTCAGCTGGGCTCATTACTCCTGCAAGACTCCCAGCACTCACCCTAGTGGTAGCCATCCGCATAGAGTATGAACCTGGGGAAAATGTATCTGCCATCCTCAACGCACCCAGGTGATTTTACCTGCCGGCTGTCACATACCCCCCTTGTTTCAAACTGGGGTTTGGGACAAACGCAGCCAGGTACGCAGGTACCTGAGATAGAGCATCCACATTCCCCCATTTGAATCCCAGGGTGATGCTTCACAGTGAAGTTGTATTCTTGCAGGGCCAGGAACCAGCGATTTACCCTTCTATTGGTCTCCTTGTTTTGAGCCATGCACTTTAAGGGCACGTGATCTGTAATCAGGTCAAAGTGTCTACCCAGCAAATCGTATCTCAGGGAGTCTAGCGCCCATTTCACCGCTAGACACTCTTTCTCAATTGTGGCATAGTTTTGTTTGTGGGGTTTCAGTTTCCTGCTAAGATAAATGACTGGGTGCTCTTCTTCCTTCCAGACCTAGGACAACACTGCTCCTAAGCCTACGTCTGACACATCAGTCTGTACCACAAAGTCCTTAGTGAAGTCAGGTGAGTACAGCACTGGTTGGCTACATAGGGCTTTTTTTAAAGGCTGGAAGGCTGCTTCAACCTCCGGAGTCCATTTCACCATGGTAGACTCTTTCCCTTTTGTCAGATTGGTTAGGGGCACAGCCTGCGAAGAAAAGTGAGGAATGAATCGCCGATAGTATCCAGCAATTCTGAGGAATGCTCGAACCTGCTTCTTGCTGTTGGGGCGCGGCCAGCTATTTATGGCTTCCACTTTATTGACTTGGGGTTTTATTACTCCCCTCCCAATAGTGTACCCCAAATATTTGGCCTCTTCCTGTCCTGTACACTTTTTTGGATTAGCCGTGAACCCAGATTCCCTTATGGAGTCTAGTACGGCTTGCACTTTTGGCAGATGTGAGGCCCAATTGGTACTGTGGATAATCACATTGTCCAAGTAGGCTGCAGCATACTTCTGATGGGGCCTCAGAATTTTGTCCATTTTCCGCTGGAATGTGGCTGGTGCATTTTGTAACCCAAACGGCATTCTTCTATATTGGAATGCCCCTTCTGGTGTTACAAATAACGTTTTCACCTTTGCTGACTCAGCTAGGGGAATCTGCCAATACCCCTGGGTGAGATCAAGGGTCGTCATGTTCCCAGCTGGTCGATCAGTTCATCTATGCGTGGCATGGGGTAGGTGTCAAATTTTGTAACTTTATTAAACTGCCGGAAATCGTTACAAAAGCGCCAGCTCCCATCGGGTTTTTGCACTAAAATGATTGGGCAGGACCAGTCACTCTGGGACTCTTCTATCACACCTAATTCAAGCATTCGTCGAACTTCCCCATGTATTGCCTCCCGTCGGGCCTCCAGTAATCGATAAGGTTTTAGTTTCACTCTTTCTCCTGGTAGGATGATAATGTCATGCTCTACCCCAGATGTTTCTCCCGGCAGCTCAGAGAACACCTCTCTGTTGCGGAGTGCAAACTCTTTCACCTCCTGTTTTTGGGGTTTCGAAAGGGTGACTGCTATTCCAACCTCAGGAATTAAGCAATCGGACTGAGTCTGTGACACCAAGGTTTCTGTGACTAGGGATTCCCTATCCCTCCAGGTTTTCAACAGCTTAATGTGGTATATTTGTTCTGGCTTTCACCATCCTGGTTGTCTGACCCTGTAGTTCCCCTCACTCACTTTTTCAATTATTTCGTATGGACCCTGCCATTTGGTCAGGAATTTGCTTTCGACTGTAGGGATGAGTACCACCACCCTATCCCCCGGTGAAAAAGTATGGGTCTTTGTCTTGCGGTTATACACCCTTTGCTGTGCTAACTGAGCTTGGGCCAAGTGTTCTTTGATGATTGGCATTGCCTGTGCAATTCTGTCTTGCATCAGGGCAGCATGCTCAATCACACTCTGGTGGGGAGAACTCTCACTTTCCCAAGTTTCCTTGGCGATATCCAACAGCCCTCTTGGGTGTCTCCAATAGAGTAACTCGAAGGGCGAGAACCCGGTAGAGGATTGTGGTACTTCCCGAATAGCAAGTTCAAGTAGGGTATTAAACAGTCCCAATCCTTTCCATCATGATCCACCACCTTTTTTAACATTTTTTTAGGGTTTTGTTGAACCTTTCAACCAACCCATCTGCTTGAGGGCGATACACGGATGTACGTAATTGTGTTACTTTGAACAACTTGCACAACTCTTTCATTACCCTGGACATAAACAGGGTACCCTGGTCTGTAAGCAATTCCTTACAAATACCCACATGGCTGAAGACCAAAAATAGCACTTTAGCTATCATCTTGGGGGAGGTATTCCTAAGAGGGATCACTTCGGGATAGCGGGTGGCATAGTCCATTATGACCAAAATGTACTGATGCCCCCTAGCGGACTTCAGTATCGGACCTACCAAATCCATTGCGATCCTCTCAAAGGGAACCTCAATGATGGGGAGAGGTACCAATGGGTTACGGAAATGTGACAAAGGTGCTGACTTCTGGCACACAGGGCAGGAGGAACAATAATTTTCTATTTCCTTCATGACCCCAGGCCAATAGAACCTTTGAAATACTCTCTCTCTGGTTTTCTCCGCCCCCAAATGACCTCCCAAAATGTGCCCATGGGCTAATTCCAATACCAATTTCCTATAGGGTTTGGGTACCACAAGTTGCTCAATGGTTTCATCCACCTTTTGAGCAACCCGATACAACAGATCTCTTTCCACCATAAAGTATGGGTAACCGCAAGACTGATCTGGGTTCACTAATTCATCATCTATCTTTACCACATTTTCCCATGCTTTTATCAAGGTGGGGTCCTTTACCTGTTCTGTGGCAAAATTTTCCCTGTGAACCTCTAAGTCAGAGAACTCAACAGACAGCATGTTTTCTGAAGATGTTGGTTCCTACCCCAGGTTCCCGAGTGTCTCTGGCCAACACTGACAAGGGAAAATCTGGAGAGGACCATTCTCAGAGGATACCTGTGATTCCTCTTCCTGGCCTCTAGGGGCTTCCATGGGGGGTTCAGGACCATCCCAGAGTTCCCAGAATTTTGGAAAATCCCTCCCCACAATGGCATCATGTGGCAAGTGAGGCACCAACCCCACCTGATGAGTTATGTTACCTTTGGGGGTCTCAAAAATCACTTTAGCCACAGGATACTGCGACTTTGGCTGCGTTCGCCATAAATTATGCAAACTTGCCACCCTCTCACTCTCTCCACCCTTACCCCTTGAAGTCATCTTACCCACCACTGGGGATGGTCTGGTCTTAGAGTGGAAAGTCGGTGAGTCCCTGGGAGAGGCGGTCAGGTTCTCTCTAGCCAAGTACCTCTCTACCAGATCCACAAGCTTGTCGGCCGTGTCCGGGTTTCTATGGTTTACCCACTTTTGGATAGCAGTAGGTAGAGATCTCAGGAACCGATCCATTACCACACGTTCCACAATCTTTGGTGGTGTCAGAGTTTCAGGTTGCAGCCACTTCCTGCCCAGGTGAATGAGATCATACATTTGCGACCTGGGGGGTTTTTCAAGTTGGAAAGTCCAGTTATGCACACGCTGAGCCCAGACAGCCAGGGTGACACCCAGCCGTGCCAATATTTCTGTTTTTAGCACAACATAGTCTTTTGCTTGGTCTAGCTCTAAGTCATAATATGCTTTCTGTGATTCCCCAGCTAATAAAGGAGCCACCAGTCCAGCCCACTGCTCCTTAGGCCACTTTTCTCTCTCAGCAGTCCTTTCCAATGTTGTCAAAAACACTTCAGGATCATCCTCTCCAGTCATTTTTGGCAGTAAACGGCTCACACAAAATGATGACGTATTAATCAAACCACTTGCCTCACTGGTCTGCGGACGCTGTTTTGTTATGGCATCCATTTGCTGTTGGGGTCTCTGCTCTTGCTTCTGCAACCGATCAATTAAGTGAGCCTCAGATTGCTGCTGGGCTCGTTGCTGTGCTTCCATACTTTGCTGGTGAGCTCACTGCTGTGCTTCCATACTTTGCTGCACCTGTTCATTTGTACGCATTTGCTCAAGGTCCGCTTGTTGCTGATTAGTGTTTGCTACAGCAAGCTGTCTCAGTAACTCCTCCATGCTGGCCTTTCAAAAAAACTGCCCGCATCCTCCACCAACTGTAAGGGGCCTAGCTCGGCAACAGGTGTGTTTGACCCCCTGGAAGGGTTCACTACACAATTTAGGCACAGCGAGACAGCAGTTGCAGGTGAAAACATAAAGGTAGTTTATTTACACTATTTACAATGTGAAAAACAGCAAAACAAAAACAAACAACAAAATAAATCCTAGGCCACTTGGCCACTGACTGCACGATAGGTTTCTCTGTCTGTCAGCTGGGTACAGCCTACCGCGCTCCTACCTCTTACTGGGTAACTCAGCCACACAGGCTTCTTACCAGACAAAATATTACACTCCCCAGTCTGCAGACACAGAAACTGGTTCCAGGGTGGAGCATCTACCTATGCCTGCTGGGAGCTCTTGTAGAGGCCTTAATGAGCCAGCTCCACTCAGCTGGGCTCATTACTCCTGCAAGACTCCCAGCACTCCCCCTAGTGGTAGCCATCCGCATAGAGTATGAACCTGACGCAAATGTATCTGCCATCCTTAACGCACCCAGGTGATTTTACCTGCCGGCTGTCACAGTATGCATAAAAAATATTAACAATAGAGAGAGAACAATACAGAGAGATAAGAGAGAAAACAAGATAGAGAGAAAAAGAGACTTTTTGGCTTTTTTATTTTATATTTTTTTAGTTTTTTAAACATTTTACATTTTTTCTGTTGTTTTAAAAAAAAATATATATATATTTTTTTTGGTACATCTTTTTTTTTGTAACTAAAAACTGTAACTTGTTCCAGGTTTGGGTCTCTCAAAATGCACTGGCATATTTGGAGACCCTATGTAAGTGTGCATATCACTGTGTCTGCTGTACCCTATGCTAAAAATTCAGTAATATGTGGTAGCATTCAAAACATTCTTCAATGCAAATACCAGGCTGGTCAGGACAGGAGGGACAATAAGTGCGGGTGTCACGCCTGTATCCGGGTCATCTGCAGACACGATATCTCTTTTGGGTTGGTCTTTGGCCTGGGGTATCACAGAAGGCTCGTGGAAAGTGCCTCCCATGCAGCCGGCTAATTGCATTCAAATTGTGAAGTTGGGATGCAGCACCATCTGGAAACCAAAGGGCTGTGGCGATCTCTTCCTGGATTTTCAGGAAGGATCCTGTCCGCCCTGACACTCTGTATAAGACATGACGTTCAGCAAAACCAATTGAAAAAGGTATACAGACACTTTTTTGTACCAGCATCTGGCCTTACGGGCAATCAGGTACGGTGCCAATAACTGGTCGTTAAGGTCCACCCCTGACATATTTAGGTTATAATAGTGGACACAGAGGGGTTTCTCCAAAACACCAGTCACCATAGGAATTTGGACAGTCGTATCTGCATGAAGGGAGGTCAGAATGAAAACATTCCGATTGTCCCTCCACTTCACTGCGAGCAAATTATTACACTTCAAGCAGGCTCTCTCCCCATGTCTAAGACGGGAATCTACAAGCCGTTGGGGGAAGCCCCGGTGATTAGATCGCACGGTGCCACATGCGCCAATTTGGTGATCAAACAAGTGACTCAAAAGTGGCACGCACGTGTAATAATTGTCCACATACAAATGGTACTCCTTTCCGAATAAGGGTAACACCAAGTCCCACACAATTTTGCCAGCACTCCCTATGTAGTCTTGGCATCCTTCCGGCTCCATGTGACTGTCTTTGCCCTCATAAACCATAAAGCAATATGTATAGTCTGTGGCCCTGTCACAGAGCTTATACGTCTTGGCCCCGTATCTGCCACGCTTGCTAGGAATTAACTGCTTGAAAGCAAGACAGCCAGAAGAATTAATCAGAGACTCGTCCACACACACACAACTTGGTTGGGAATAAAAAGTGTGGCGAACTGGGTGTTGAAGCGGTTTATGAGGGGGTGAATTTTGTAGAGCCGGTCATATTCAGGGTCACCCCGTGGATGACAGAGTTCAATGTCACTGAAATGCATGAATTGCAGGATCTGCTCGTATCATGCCCTGGACATGCAAGCAGAGAACACGGGCATATCGTGAATTGGATCAGTGGACCAATATGACCACAACTCAGTTTTTTTTGTTATGCCCATGAGGAGGGTAAGGCCCAGAAAGGTCTTAAACTCTGGAACCGTAATTGGTTTCCAGTGTCTGGCAAGTGTCAAATGGGGATTAGCGGCGATTCATTTACAAGCATATAAATTGCTTTGGTCCACTATAGATCTGTAGAGATCTTAGGTGAAAAACAGTGGGTAAAAATCGATGGCCATAAAATCAACTGTATTCACCATGATTCCGGGTTGGCCAGTGAATGGGAAATGTATGGGCACTGAATCAGTGGGGGGTTGCCAATCAGGGTTCGCAAATTCAGCAGGAAGGGCACTATGGGTTCTGCGGGCCTGTGTTCATCTTCTTCTTCGAGGCTGCAGGACATTACTCGTACTAGCCACACCAGCTTAAACTGCACTTATGGGCCTCGCCACATCACCACGTGATACTGCATTGCTAGTTGTATGTCCACGGGGTACTAGGCTGCTGGTGCTTGCCAATTCCCCAGAAGAGGTAGCGGCACTAGTACTGGCTCTCTGCTCCAGCCCTGCGATTCATGCACCTCAGCAACAGCAGAACAGGATCTGGTACGCCTGTCCTTAGCAGGGACCACTCCATTGTCAGAGCTATCTGACAGAGTGCCTCAGCTGTCTACGGGATCAAATGCTGAGCCTGATTCTGACAGTGGAGCTTACCCATCGCTCTGGTCTGTAATGCTCAGCAATGCGTAGGCCTCTTCACTAGTGTACGTGCTGGACATTTTGGACTTTCTAAATATGATACGTACACTAGCGCACCTGGTTGTCAGAGCCTGTTTCAAACGCTACCAAAATCACTGTCAGATTTCGCAGGGATCGGGCGTGATCTCTGCGAACACTGCAGATATGTATTTGATGTGTTTGGTAAGTGTCAGCGATTTATTGATCCTGCACTTGGGTGGGCTGGGCTGGGCGGAGTGGCTAAACGCAGGTGCTAGCAGGTATCTGGGCTGATCCCGCTAACGCTGCATTTTTTATAACTACTACTGGGGACACTAATATACAGTATATCGGATCAGATCAGATATTGATCTGATCAGATAGTGCAATAGTATCTAACACCTATCTAATGTGTGTGTGTGCTATTCAGAGTACCTAACTAACTGGCCCTACCTGGTGTTCACGCTGACCCTAACGCACGCTAAAACTGGTGTCACCGCCGGGCAATCAGGGATTAAAACCTTTATTTATATATATATATATATATATATATATATATATATATATATATATATATATACAGTGGGTGCCCTGATGGAAAAAAAAACTATCTAACAAGCGTCTCCTGTGACACTTATACAGTGATCGCAAGTGACAGGGGGCAATAAAGGAGTTAAACACTTTATTGGGGGGGCAAGGAGGGGTATTTATACCTACCTGGGCCTACTACTACCTAACTTACACTGATTTAGTGTCAGCGATCAGTAAAAATCAGATCATTGCACTAAGTGACACAGTGACAGGGGGTGACAGCACTCAAGGGGTTAACTGGCGGGCGATCAGGGGGCGATCAAAGGGTTAAAAGTGTGCCTAACGTGTACTGGTGTCAGTGTACTGTTGTGCAACTCATGTTTAGAAGCTCTCTCTTCCTCGCCGGAACTAAAAAGGGCTTCAGGGAGGAAGATGAGCTCATTTCCTCTGCCTCTGTTTACATTACAGAGGCAGAGGTGCAATGCAATTGGCCAGGACTGATTGGAATATCATTGGCCTGGCCCTGTAGACTGATCGGTCCTCTATCGAATAGGACTGTAGCGCCCGCGCGTGCACTCATGGCGTGTGATCGCGGCCGCCGTCACCTGACGGCGGTTTGCGATAATGAACCAACTTGCCGCCGTCAAGCCACGGTGGGCGGTCGGCAACTGGTTAATGATGCTTAAAGCGAAACAATAAAAATGAAAAATTCCTTTAAATATAGTGCTTTGGGGGGTCCCCTTAGTCTGCCTGTACCTGCTGCAGTAAAACTGACATATATAAAGAAAAAAACATGACATTTAAATAGATTTTCCCTGCAAGCTTTCTTTATTTTGTAAACAATGGCTTGGGGAGCCAATCGGTATGATGCGGTACAATTTAGTGCACTCAGAACACGATTAATGATTTTTTGGATAAGTTCTGGTGTCTCTTTGACAGACTTTGGATGGAAATAACACATTTTTGCACCACAATGAGCAAGCCTTACAGTATGTGAAGAAGCCAAATTATAGTACACTCAGGCCAAGATTAACAATTTTTTTTTTACGTCATCGTCATCGTCATCATCCCCATATGTTGTGGCTGGGGGAACATGACTGCCAATTTGTTGTTTATCAGTGTTCCTCCCTCTCTGTGGGCTCATGTTACCCCTTTCCTCAACCTCAGAATCAAGTAATGCCCATGCGTCATCAAGAAGCAAGTAGCTGAAGCTGTGTTTAAATAAATCAGCTGACTCCTCCATGTATGATGCTGGGGCTATGACAGGAGTAGCTGTGGACAAGGAGGCAGAATAAGCCACTCTGGCAGCTGCGGTGGCCTGCTTACTAGTCTCAGCTTGGGTGATAGAAGATGAAGAGGATAAGGGTGGTTTAGTAAGCCAGTCTACCACCTCCTCTGCACGCTGTGGCTGGATAGCATGGGCAACATCACTAAACAGAGACAAATGTGTCCTGGCTGAGGATGGACCACATCCACTTTTGCCTGCTGACACAGACACTGCTAGCCCCCTCATAGTGGCTTGGGGACGTCTGCCTCTCCTTGTTGGCCTCCCAGACATGATGGGGGATTATTACCCAAATTTAATAGAAACTGGGAAATGTGTAATTGGGTGCACTTTATTGAATGAAATGTGGTGTATGGTGCACTTTAAATTGAGGACTGACACTGGTATGCAGTCGTGTTGGCACAGAACGGGACCATCCCCAAACTGCTCTTACAAAGTTGGGAACATGAAATTGTACAAAATTTCTTGGTATGCTGATGCCTTAAGAGTTCCCTTCACTGGACCTAAGGGGCCAAGCCCAACCCCACACCATAATCCCCCCTCTTCCAAATGATTTGGACCAGTGCACAAAGCAAGGTCCATAAAGACATTAATGAGCAAGTTTGGGGTGGAAGAACTTGACTGGCTGGCACAGAGACCTCAACCAGATAGAACACCTTTGGGATGAATTACAGTAGAGACTGCGAGCCAGAACTTTGCATCCAACATCAGTGTCCTCACAAATGCACTTCTGGAAGAATGGTCAGACACACTCCTAAACCTTGTTGACAGCCTTCCCAGAAGTGTTGAAGCTGTTATAGCTGCAAAGGATGAGCCACCTCAATCTTGAACCCTACTGACTAAGACTGGGATGCCATTAACCTCCTCCCACCCATCCACTGCATATAAACAGCTGGGTGGGCGTTTCATCCTTCTGAGTGGACATTCCTAAATGTCCCTCAGAAAGAGCGGGATTGAGCAGCTGCGCGGGCATGCCACATCTCAGATCGGCAGAAGGGCTCTGTGATTGGCCCTCTTGATCACATGATGGCTGTGTCCAATCACAGCCATCATGTGATGTAAACAGAGAGCCACTGCCAGGCATGGAGCCTATCGGTGAGGAGAAGGAGAGCGGACCTGTACTGTGAGCTGCAGATCAGTGTGTGTGAGCTGTTTTTACAGATCTTTACACACTGATCACCTAGCTAGTGTCCCCAAAACAGTGTCGTCACACAGTGTCCTGTCACAGTGTCCCCATATAGTAAAAAACACCTGTCACACATCTGTCCCACTAAAATCATCTGTCCTAGTAAACATCTGTCCCAGAAATCATCTGCCACATCTGTTCATGATCATCTGCCACATGTGTTCATGATCATCTGCCACATCTGTCCATGATCATCTGCCACATCTGTCCGTGATCATCTGCCCCATCTGTCTGTGACCATCTGTGCACATCTGTCCATGATCATCTGCATACATCTGGTGCACATCTGTCCATGATCATCTGCCACATCTGTCCCAGTGAACATCTGCCACATCTGTCCCAGTAAACATCTGCCACATCTGTCCCAATACACATCTACGCACATCTGTCCATGATCATCTGCCACATATGTCTGTGATCATCTGTCACATCTGTCCCAGTGCACATCTGCACACAACTGTCCATGCTAATCTGCCACATCTGTCCCAGTGCCCATCTGCACACATCTGTCTGTGATCATCTGCCACATCTGTCCCAGTGCTCATCTGCACACATATGTCCATGATCATCTGCCACATCTGTCCCAGTGTACATCTGCACACATCTGTCCATGACCATCTGTCACATCTGTCCCAGTGATCAACATCTGTCACACATCTCACACATCTGCCACAGTAATCTGTTAACATGGCTAAAATAATTCAACATGGCTAAAAAAATAAGTCTTCATTTTCTTTACACATTTTCCAAAAAATGTAAACTTGTAGGAAAAAAATTACGTGTTCAAAAGACTCATTATGCCTCACAGAATATACATTGTGGTGTTTGCTTTCCAAAATGGGGTCATTTTGTGGGTAATTCCACTATCCTGGTGCTCCAGGGTCTCACACATATGGTATCGCCATATTCAGGAGTAGAGTTGAGCGAACCCGAATTGTAAAGTTCGGGTCCGTACCGAA
Organism: Glandirana rugosa; assembly: GCA_018402905.1. Classification (NCBI taxonomy): domain Eukaryota; kingdom Metazoa; phylum Chordata; class Amphibia; order Anura; family Ranidae; genus Glandirana; species Glandirana rugosa. Next base: position 155,204 of record BLSH010082388.1, read on the forward strand.
CTTTGGGGTGTCCGTGACCCGGACCCGAACCGAGACATTTGAAAATAAGTTTGCAGGGCAGCCAATCAACAAGCGTTTCACTGGTTTGCCCTTAGAAGCCATCACAGCCATGCCTACTAATGGCATGGCTGTGATTGGCCAATGCATCATGTGACCCAGCCTCTTTATAAGCTGGAGTCACTTAGTGCTGCATGTCACATGCTCTCTGGCTAGTGTAGGGAGAGGATGCTGCCGGTGCTGTGAGGGACAGATTGCAGATATAATAACATCTCATCCTGCATTACAGAACAATCTGATTGTGGACTAGGTAGAGATTACTACTACTACTGCTTTTAGGGACAGATTGCAGATCTAATAACACCTCACCCTGCATTACAGAACGATCTGACTGGACTAGGTAGAGTCTACTGCTTAGAGGGACTATTTAGATTGTTCTAAAATCATCTTCTAGTTCTACAGGGTCAGGTTCCTGCTGTTGCTGTAAGGGACAGATTATTGTTCTAAAATCATCGCCTACTCCTATAGGGTCAGGTTCCTGCTGTTTCTGTAAGGCACAGATTATTGTTCTAAAAACATTTTACTTCCTTTTGCAGCCCTCTAGCACTTTCCAGGACTTTTTTACAGTCATTTTAGTGCCGAAAAGTTCGGGTCCCCACTGACTTCAATGGGGTTCGGGGTAAAGTTCGGGTCAAGTTCGGTACCAAACCCGAACATTTCCGTGAAGTTCGGCCGAACCCATCAAACCCGAACATCCAGGTGTTCGCTCAACTCTATTCAGGAGGAGTAGCAGAATGTATTTTTGGGGTGTCATTTTTGCTATGTACATGCTATGTGTTAGAAATATCTTATAAATTGAAAACTTTGTGTAAAAAAATACATTTTCATTTTCTTTCCACAATTTCCAAAAACTTGTGGAAAAAAAGACATGTTCAAAAGACTCATTATGCCTCATAAAATATACATTGGGGTGTTTGCTTTCCAAAATTTTGTGGGCATTTCTATTGTCCTGGTGCTCCAGTGCCTTCAAAAATGGGATAGGTACTATGTGGCCAGGCTGTGGAAAAGTCCCACAAATGTGGTATTGCCATACTCAGGAGGAGTAGCAGAATATTTTTGGGGTGTAATTGCAAGTTTACCTATGCTATGTGTGAGAAATAACTTTTTAATGTGACAATTTTGTGGAGAGAAAAAAATCTTCAATTCCCAAATTATTGTAGGCAAAAAATTGCAACTTCAAAAACCTCAATATGCCTCTTACTAAATACCTTGGGCTGTCAAAAGGGGTTATTGGGGGGGGGGGGGGGTATTTGTACTGTCCTGACATTTTAGAGCCTCAAGAAATTAGATAATGAGGCAGTCAGTACATTAGGATTGATACATTTTCAGTGATACATAGCATAGCTTGTAGACTCTAAAACTTTCAAACAAACCAATTATCATACACTTATCATGATTTTTTTTACCAAAGACATGTAGCAGAATACATCCTGGCCTAATTTGTTAATGAAATTAGATTTTATTGAATTTCTTTTAAAACAGAAAGTTGAAAATATAGTTTTTTTCAAAATGTTCACTGTTTTTTCACTTATATCGCAAAAAATAAAAAGCCCAGTGGTGAATAAATACCACCAAAAGAAGGATCTATTAGTGTGAACAAAATGATAAAAATGTAATTTGGGTACAGTGTGGCATGACTGAGTAATTGTCACAAATTCAAAATTCAAAATGCGAGAGCATAGAAAGCTGAAAATTGGTCTGGATAGGATGGGGTGAAAGTGCCCAGTATTGAGGTAGTTAAAGTTCATGTGCGTACAAAGGCAGGTGTCCCAATACTTTTGAAAATATAGTGTATGTATACACTCTTTGTAAACATTAAATGTTTAATCCATTGCAAAGGATTCCTAGAATAGTATGGGTTATCTAAAGAGACAACACTGCATAAGATGCTTTCTTTGCAGATTATGTTTGTCGTAATGAAGTTCCAGACTAAGACATCTGATAAGATGCGAGCCATTGATGTGATGACTGATTTTGCTCTGTGAAATGGTCTTCTTCTATTAAAGCTGATTGCTAAAACAGCAGGGAATATGAAAAGGAGCCTAGAGCTCCATATAATGGCTTAAAAATAGAACAGAGAATATACAATATTTCTTATTTACCCTCCCAAAAAAAAAGTTTTGAACTTTTTCATAGTCCTGACCAGTAACCAGCTCATTCATGTTCAGAGACAAGTTTGAACCTGCCTAAGCTATCCCACCAGGAAGCTGTCATATCCAACAGCCCATCATAGGTGGCAGAGACATTCCTGGACCAGCATTCACATGTATACACACCCCTTGCATATGTGTGGCTGTAGGTTGGGGAATTCCTCCTTCATCTGTGATTCAAGCGTCGAGGGGACAAGAGCCTCTGTGCTAACGTCACACCGTGGCCATCTCAGCCTTTTATTTGCCTGTTCAGCTAGCATGGCTTTGCAGTGCCATGTTTATGATAAATAAAGGATTTGTATACAGAGAGCACTAGACTGTAATTCTCTTTTCATATGCCTGCTGATCGGTACTCATTTGGAGATCTTTAATACCAGACAGGGGATTTGTGAAAGATAAGAGGATTAGAGTTGAGCGGACACCTGGATGTTCGGGTTCGTCTGGTTCGGCTGAACTTCGTGGAAGAGTTCGGGTTCGGTACAGAACTTGACCTGAACCCAGACCCCGAACCCCATTGAAGTCAATGGTGACCCGAATTTTTGGGCACTAAAATGGCTGTAAAAAAGTCCTAGAAAGGGCTAGAGGGCTGCAAAAGGAAGCAAAATGGGGGTAAGAGTAGGACAAGTGCCCTACAAACAAATGTGGATAGGGAAATTACTTAAAATCACTAAAAAAAAAAAAAAAATGGGAGGAGGAGGCGGATGTGGGGTAGGAGCCTAGAGGTTGACTAGGCAGTGACCGCGTGTTAGAAGACTGCGCTGAGGTTTAATTGCATTTGATTGTGGTTTCCTCTAGCTCTTGGAGGAGCAGCTCTATTTGAACTTCCTGCTTCGTGTAGCAAGTGCTGTCTGATCTACAGCGTATAGTGTGTGTTTCCTGAGCTACCTGTATCTGATTCTCTGTTCCTGTGACCCGGCTTGCCTGACTTTGCTGATCTCTGCCTGCACCGAACCCTGGACTGTCTATGACCACTCTTCTGCCTAGCCCTCCTGTACTTTGCCTGTCTGCCTGTTGACGACCCTGCCTGTACCTGACCATCCACCTGCCTGCTCCTCTTGTACCACTCTGCCAGCCTGTTCTACAACCCAGCCTGTACGACCATTCTACAAGTGCACGAGTGCATCAATGGACTCCTACCAACACCAGTGACCCAGTCCGACCCTCGTGCCACCCTGCACTCCCGAGCCACCTGTCTACTCTACCAGGGGTTCCCGAGTCAGGGTCGTAAGGGAGGTTACCTACTGCATAAGTCAGACTCATCCACCAGGTACGTGACACCGCGGCAGTGTAGATGGAAGTGGCGGTGGTGGAAGCGGAGGAGGAGGTAGCCAACACTGTTATTTGTTTGTTTGTTTTTTTTTCTAATTGGGGGAGCCCCCAAAATATTGAGACATATTAAAAAAACAAGTATACCAATGGCTGTGTGAGGCCAGTCTAAATGTTTATTCTGCACAAGGTACAGACAAGTCTTGTGGGATCCATGCCTGGTTCATTTTAATAAACGTTAGCTTGTCAACGTTGGCTGTGGACAGGTGGCTGAGTTTGTCTGTGATAACGTTCCCAGCCGTGCTAAACACACGCTCAGACAATACACTGGCTGCAGGGCAGGCCAGCACCTCCAATGCATAAAGGGCAAGCTCAGGCCATGTGCCTAATTTGGAGACCCAGAAGTTGAATGGGGCAGACCCATTAGTCAGTACGTGTAGGTGTGTGCACACATACTGTTCCACCATGTTGCTGAAATGCTGCCTCCTGCTAAGACTTTGCCTATCAGCTGTTGGTGCTGTTTGTTGTGGCGGGCTGCTGACAAAGCTTTTCCACATTTCGGCCATGCTAACCCTGCCTTCTGAGGTGCTGGCGGTGCCACAGCTGCATTGGCGACCTCTTCCTCCTCCTCGTTCGCCTTGTGCTTCCACAGAGAACCCGGTGTCATTTGGGAATGCCCTCAGCAGCGTGTCTACCAGCGTGCGCTTGTAGTCGTGCATCTTCCGATCATGCTCCAGTGAGGGAATTAAGGACGGCACATTGTCCTTGTAACGGGGATCCAGCAGGTTGGCCACCCAGTAATCGGCACAAGTTAAAATGTGGGCAACTCAGCTGTCGTTGAGCAGGCACTGCAGCATGTAGTTGCTCATGTGTGCGAGGCTGCCCAGAGGCAAAGACCAGCTGTTCTCTGTGGGAGGTGTACAATCTGTGTCCTCCATATCCCCCCAGTGATGACCACAAGCTGCGTTGGGTGCCACCCTGCTGTGAACATGGTTCCTCCTCCTCATCATCTTCCTTGTCCTCCTCATCCTCCAGAACTGTGCCTTGGCTTGAAAATTTTTTACCTGGCCTATGCTGGTGCAGGAATCCACCCTCCGTGCCACTTGTGAATGACTGGCCTGATAAGCGTGGAAATGACCACTCTTCCTCCTCCTCTTCCTCCTGTGCCACATACTCTTCCATCATGGCCTGAAGTGTTTATTCAAGGAGACATAGATGTGGGATAGTAACGTTGAGAACAGCGTCATCGACACTGGCCATGTTGGTGGACTACTCGAAACACCGCAATGTGGTACACAGGTCTTGCATGGAGGCACACTCGTTGGTGGTGAAGTGGTGCTGTTCCGCAGAGCGACTGACCCATGCGTGCTGCAGCTGAAACTCCACTATTGCCCGCTGCTGCTCGCACAGTCTCTCCAGCATGTGCAAGGTGGAGTTCCACCTTGTGGGCACGTCGCATAGGAGGTGGTGAGCGGGAAGGCCAAAGTTCCGCTGCAGACAGGTGAGCAGCAGCAGGGTGAGAACGCCGAAAGCGCACACAGACGGCCCACACTTTCTGCAGAAGCTCTGACATATCCGGGTAGTTTTTTAGAAATTTCTGCACCACCAAATTCAGCACATGCGCCAGGCAAGGGATGTGCATCAAACCGGCTAGGCCCAGAGCTGCTACGAGTTGCTCAGTGCCAACAACCACTCATCGGTCTGTTGTTCAATGCCTGTCCACAGCTGCTGCGCAGTGTGGGGTTTATCCCCCAAACATATCTGTTTTAAAACAGCCTGCTGTCGTTTCCCCCTGGATGTGCTGAAGGTGGTGGTGAAGGTGTTACGCTGAGCGGATGAGGAGGTGGTAGAGGAGGAGGAGGAAGTGCAGTAGGAGGAGGAGGCAACAGGAGGCAAAAGAGAAATGCCCTGCAATCCTCGGTGGCGGAAGGACATGCGCCAAATGGCTAGCTGCCTCAGGCCCACCCGCCACTACATTTGCCCAGTGTGCAGTTAGCGAGATATAGCGTCCCTGCCCATGCTTACTGGTCGAGGTATCAGTGGTTATATGTACCTTGCCACAGATGGTGTTGCGCAGTGCACACTTGATCTCGTTCCCGGCTTGTTTGTGCAGGGAAGGGATGGCTCGCCTGGAAAAGTAGTGGCGGCTGGGAACCACGTACTGTGGGACAGCCACCGCCATCAGGTTTTTAAAACTGTCCGTGTCCACCAGACGGAATGACAGCATTTCAAAGGCCAGGAATTTTGAAATGTTGCCATTCAGGAACAGGGATCGCAGGTGGGTAGGGGGTACTTCCTCTTTCTCTCCAGTGTTTGGGAGATGGAGAGCTGTAAGCTTCCATGGGACCATGTGGAAATGCTTGGGGACGGTGACGGACATGGTGGCGCTGCTGTCACATTGTCTGTTTGCTGGGTGGCAGGTGACACTGGCACTGTAGAGGTGAAGGAAGAGGCCGAGGCAGCAGCAGAAGGAAGCAGGAGGAGGCCAAAACCTTTCTTGGATTTTGAGGTACTTATTCCACTGCAGCAAGTGCTTTGCATTTAGATGCCTGGTCATGGAGGTTGTGCTCAAGTTTAGAACATTTGTGCCTCGCTTCAGCCTCTCATTGCACAGTGTGCAAACCACTTGCGTCTTGTCGTCAGCACATTGTCTGAAGAACTGCCATGCCGGGGAGCGCCTTTGAGCTGCCTTTGGTGTGCTAGGTCCCTGGGTGCGGTGGGTAGAAGCAGGCATACTGTTTACCTCTTCCTCTTTTGCTGTACTGGTGCCTCTGTGCAACCACCACCTCTTCCTCCAAACTGCACACGTCACTCGCATGACCTTCATTCCATGTGGGGTCTAGAACCTCATCATCCTCAACATCATCTTCCACCCACCCTTCACCACTGCCCTCCTTGTCAGTCTGCACACTGAGGAAAGCCGCAGCAGTTGGCACCTGTGTTTCGTCATCATCAGAAACGTGCTGTGGTGGTGTTCATCGGCGCACTCAATGTCTTCCACTTCTGGGGCAGGACTATGTGGATGGCCCACGGAAAGCACACCAGCAGAGTCATCAAAAAGCATAAGAGACTGCTGCATGACTTGGGGCTCAGACTGCTTGGCTGATTTACAAGGGGCTGAGGTGAAAGACAGATGGCCATGGAGTTCAGGTGCCAAATCTGAGCTTTCATCAAGGGACCGGGTGAGAGACAATGTGAAGGAACTGGAGGCATTGTCAGCTACCCAATCTACTATTGCCTGTACTTGTTCTAGCCTCTCCATTCGTTAAGCGGCATTCGGGCCTACCATATAACGTTGAAGGTTCTGTTGGCTACCTGAGGAAGGTGTTTCACTTGTGTGTGTAGCTGGCACAGATCAACCACGTCCTATCCTTGCAACAGGAGCTTCAGCAACACCACTAACACCAGCAGCACCACGACCACTTCCCTGATTTGACACTCTCCTCATTCTGGACACAAATGTACTATGTAGCACTATTTATTAATACTAAAAAAAGGAATAATAAATTATTATTCTTTTTTTATTAAAAAAAAAAGAAAATTGTAGATGCACTTTTTATCTTTGTGCAAGAAATGCACCGCTCACACCAGCAGCAGGAACCTCCCCCTACACCAGTATGAGATGATTTTAGAATGATCGATAATCTGTCTTTCACAGCACCGACAGGAACCTGTCCCTACTGCAGTATGAGATGATTTTAGAACAATAATCTCCCCCTCAGAGCACCGACAGGAACCTCTCCTTAATGCAGTAGTAGATGGTTTTAGAACGATAAACTCTCCCTCAGAACACCAACAGGAACCTCTCCCTAATGCAGTAGTAGATGGTTTTATAACGATAAACTCTCCCTCAGAGCACCAACAGGAACCTCTCCCTAATGCAGTAGCAGCCACGTGACTCCCTCTCTAATAGCAAGATTTTGGTAGATGATGACGTAATCCCTCTCCAAGGACAACCACGAGACTCCCTCTCAAATAACAAG
>BLSH010082388.1:231133-245221 GCA_018402905.1 Glandirana rugosa
GAGTCATAGTGTTCTGTGTAATATGTTGAAGCTGGAGCTGTATACTGTGTCCTGTGATGCTGAGCTGTATATTGTGTCCTGTGATGCTGAGCTGTATACTGTGTCCTGTGATGCTGAGCTTTATACTGTGTCCTATGATGCTGAGCTGTATAATGTGTCTTGTGATACTGAGCTGTATACTGTGCCCTGTGATGCTGAGCTGTATACTCTGTCCTGTGATGCTGAGCTGTATACTTCTGACACACTATGAGGAATACAGGGGGCGGAGTGGGTGGATTCTTTAAGGGGTGGGGCTTATTATAAGTAGGAGGGGTCAAAAAGGAAGAGCGGGGCTTGGCGCCCCCCCATCCTAAAACTTCACCAGCTGTCCAAAACACAAGGCCAAGTTGACCTGTCATTGGCTACAGCAGAATAAAGTAAAGGTTCTGGAGTGGCCATCTCAGTCTCCTGACCTCAATATCATTGAGCCACTCTGGGGAGATCTCAAACGTGCAGTTCATGCAAGACAGCCCAAGAATTTCCAGGAACTGGAGGCTTTTTGCCAAGAGGAATGGGCAGCTTTACCATCTGAGAAGATAAAGAGCCTCATTCACAAATACCACAAAAGACTTCAAGCTGTCATGTTAAATGGGACAATACACTGTATTAAGAACTGGGGTATGTAAACTTTTAATCAGGGTCATTTGGGTAGTTTCTGTTGTCATTATGATTTAAAAAGAGTAAACACAGTTGATTAATAATAAATGGCTTCAGCCAAACACTAACCACAAATGAAAAAAATGTTTTTGTGTTCTCATTCATATTCTCTGAAGAATGGCCAAGAAATCATAAATTCTGTCAGGGTATGTAAACTTATGAGCACAACTGTATAAGGAGAAATGGGCACTATTTGCTTACCATAATATAAATGGTCTTTGAACAATTGTTTGTAAAAGGGAATTAGTTGAGTTTAAAGTGGAACTTCACTCTTTCACTCAACATTGCCTATTTGTAACCCTTATGCTGCTAGCATTAGTAAATAGATAGGAATGTATATCATATTTATTTGTTTTAAAATTGTTTACACATTTCTTTGAGTTACCCCCTGGTCTCCATGCCTAGGCAAATGATGTCATAAATTCCTGGAGTCTTCAGAAGGGGAGAAGGGGTTTTATCAGCCAAGCACACCCTCCTGCCTGCATGCCTGAGCTAAGGGCAGATGCATCACAGGAAGTAAATGCTACATGAATCATCTGCCCTTACTCAAGATGGCTATGACAAGAAATGCTAGGGGTTGCTGTTTTTCAAAGTGAATTTTCAGCAAAATAAAGCATGGAGACATGGATGGATGAGTGAATTTGCTTTGAATAATTAAAATGAATAAATAGCATTTTTGGTTTGTACTGGTCAGATGCAGTGTAGTTCCACTTTACATTTGATACTCTAAGTTATCATTTCTATCACAGAGTACTTAATCAAATAAGAAAAAGATATTAATCTTCATATCTCGTATTTATATGTCAATAAGTGTGGATGGTGAGAAGGTAAGAAAAGACCCTTAGAAACCAGCAGGGATACCTGGTCTTCACCAGAACAGGAATGCCTGGTAATTAGCACAACCCATATTGGTTGGTGTTGGTTTGAATGCAAGAAGGTTAACTCACACTAATATAACCCAAACAAATACAAGAAAGAAAATGATATCAGTCTTCATAAATAATATTTATATGAGTGGACCATTCTGTCAAAACAGGCAAAGAATCAAAGAGGTATCTTCCAAAAATAGTAATTTAGGCAACCTTACAGGAATAGGAACGAGCTGACAGTTCAATCTGATGAACGCTTGAACTTTTTCCCATTTGGTCTGTTTTACCCTCTGCATTATCTGAGATGTGAGATATATCATTCTATAAAGCATACAAACAAAAGGTGTGACCATGGCTCACATGTAGTTAAAAGCAACAGGTATATTATACCCCACAAAGAAATCACCACTGGATTGCCTTGAGAAAGGGTTGTGTATGCCCTGAAACCCATAGCCACACTGGCATCACACCCATACATCATGTACATGTTGACATCCCAAAACCACCACTTTTTACATCTGTGCTTCTGTACACTTCCCCCTGGTTCCAACAGCTGCTCCACATCCACAGCCACTTCCTGACATTAACTCTGCAGGGCCTGATCACTTTCCTGCCAATTTCTGCATGTGGTTTCCATCCTGAGCTGGTCCAGTGGTGATTGCTTTATGATGAATGATATGCCTGTTGATTTTAAGTACACGTGAGCGCATCAATGTTTTTTATTCACTTTATGCAAGCCGGATTGTTTACTTTGGACTTTTAAAGGGGCCATTCCCGTCTTTCTTTTTTTATTCCCCAACAAGTTTTATTGAATAAAAAGCTTTTGTACGTACAAAGTGAGCATATATTCATCAAATGGTCAGACATTACTACAATTGGTGAATTGCGGAAAACAACATAGAATCTAGTGAGGTGAAATTAAATTTGTAAATGAACAATTGCCATTGTGTAAGAACAAGGAAGAACAAGGAAGGTGATGTATGTTGAACAACAGATAATAAACAACAAATATAGTTGGGTTAATACCAGGTCATATATAAAGGAGAATATTTGAAGGATTCAAAAGGGGAGAAGACAAAAAAAATAAGTAAACCCTAAATTGGGGGGGGGGGGGGGAGGGTCTAGGTCTAGGGAAGGAGGATTTGTTGAAAAGATAAAAGGTGCAAGGATAGGATTTAATACAATTGCCAATGGAACCCTCCTTTTAAAAGCTGGATGTATGTCCATAACAGGGAAGAGGGGGAGAAAAAATAAAGGAAGAATAGAGCAGATTAGGTTGAATAATGACCACAAGATCTCTCTGGCTAGGGATCTATTTCCCAGTCTCCTATCTTCCCTCAGTCCCATCTTTCTAACAGAGACTCATTTTGCGCCATAGTGGTGATTGTCTTTTTTATGATGTATCTATCTATCTATCTATCTATCTATCTATCTATCTATCTATCTACCTTTATATATCTATAGCTACAGCTATCCAACATATACATCCATCATGCTAAGAGATTTACAAATGTTTGGCGCCTAACATCCCACCACAGTGACAATAAATTTGTTTCCACATATAATTCAGATGCTCAAATCTATCATTAAGTTGCCTCTCACCATTGTGCTACTGCATGCACTTTTGTACCACTGGTGAACTGGTATTTTAAAGCAGCACTTATTTGTCAGTCTTATAGTAAATTAGATTCATAAATGCTTTAGCAGCAAAATGTCACCCAGTTAGAGTTTAGGTCTACTATACATTTAGAAACAGCTAACTTATACATATCAACAAGAAAATGTTATACTTTGACATTTAAGTTTCTTTCTGTAAGATAGAATCTCTGAGCCAACCATGATATACCAGTGTTCTTACAATTTTTTTACAGTACCTATTATCTCTTCCTTTCTATGTGGTTTTATTTTATTCCTTTCCATAACTCAAAGTACTTTAGCATACACTTCTTCACTGAAACATGATAGTTAATAGATAACAGAGGACAGGAGAATGAAGATGCAATTTCTTGTACAGTACAAAAAAATATCCACTATTTTCACCAAAGGTGAGGTGTTGTACATACCTACAAAATCCTGAGGCTATACGGAGGCTCTTTATAGATAATTCTACATAGTTTTTCAATGCTGCAGCTGGACTGAAAATACCATTCTTGTATAAAAGCATACAGAACTCACATTAACTAACTCAAATGTCATACAGAGTGTCAATTTGTAGTGTCACCCACATTTAGCATCAACATTTATGAGTTGCCTTAAAATTCAAAATGTCACTGTTATCACATTGTGCTTTAATGGTCCTCAACAGACAGGCTTGTTTCATGTCTATTTCCAGTTTATTAAAGATCAGAACAAGATAATTTACAGCCATATCTGTGATTCTTGTTTCTAATTTAACCAACAACCAACACCAAAGTGTTTGCAAATACGTTACTCTCTGTATATTTTGTTGATTAAATTATGAAGAATATCAAACAAGCTAGGAATTTATAGGATCATCTAAAAAATGCATTGCTCTATCTTCAGTGTGTTGGATTCTGTCAATGTGCAGTACATCTTTGTAAAGTAATATTTGGGCACAGGGCTCATTAATCTCGAGAGTCTCAAGATCATGCTTATATGATAGGTTGTTCCTATTTAATGAGAAGAGTCAACACGATCAAGTAGCTAGTTGTCACTGTGTCCTGTGAAATATAATCATATATGCATTCTCTCATTGGATAATTTAATGAATCATAAACTAATACACACAGGCAGCTTTGGAGTCTGAGTAAAAATTGCAGTTAGTGCATCAACATTGTAACTGGGTCAGCTTATTTTGGAAAGAAGTAAAAACACTTAAAGCAAGATATCTGAATTTGGCCAAGGGATATGAAGAAATTAAACATAACTTTCCCATATGGCAGGCAAATCTGTCTCTTCTAACAACATGAGATGAAACATATCTATTTTGCTTTAATGAATACAAATAGAAAGAGTGATACATATTTGAGAAAAGAATTACTGATAGCTAGGCTTAATTAAAATAGTTTTCAAACAGAAGACTGATTTGTAGAACAATTTATAAAACAATATGACTATTTTCTAACCGTTTTGTCATCTGTGAAAAAGGGACTTTAAATAACGTGGGACAGTAATTTTTTTGTTTTTCATATATATGTATTTCTATAAAATTCACACAAAACTCAGAAGAGAAATTATGATAATTGTACTTAATGGCACTGCTTAGCAATATACATGATTTACTGTAGCAATGAATAACTGCCTGATTAAATAAATTATTTAAACAGATTTTAATAAGTATGGACAACTACTTCAGCATTAGTTATTTCTGACAGACATCTAAGCCACTGCAAATTATGTATGCTAGATACATACTTTGCTGGTATACAAAGCATAGTTTTATTTTTATTGTTATTTTGCATTGTTATTTTTGTTGTTTGCTTGTTGGTATTGTTCTTACATAGGATTACTGTAACTAATCAGCTCTGTAAGTTTCATTTAATTAGATACTACAATATATATTTCGCAAATGTGACCGAAACGTAAAACAGCCAGATTCGTTCTAAATAAAGATACATTTGGATGATACATTTTAGTTTAATTTACTATATAATTTACTATATTAAGTAATTTTTTAGCAAGCCTAAATCTCAGTGATTATTGGTATTGTTTTATTTCTTTTATTAAAAGCTTGATATCGTTAGCTCACTGACCCCTTTCTTTGCATTACTTTTTCACTGCAAATAATGACATGGCTTTTCCAGTTAAGCTAATAGATTTCAGCTTGCCAACTGGAATTATAACAGCTGTATTGAATGATTTTGTTAGACAGTTATTTAGACAAGCCAGCTAAACAACAACAAGGAGGATTTTAAGTACAAAATTAATGGAATATGTACAACCATTTCGTCTACTTGTCCTATACTGTATTAATTAATTTAATTAATTCAATAAGAAAATGACTAAAACACTTTGATAAGACCTTGATGATTACATTTGCCAGGCTAAACTAAGATATCAAAGGAATAGGCATAACTCATTCACATGTCTCAACTCTTTTATGTGATTTAACAAAGGTTAGCCACTTTAATCAAGAGGAGTCAGAGCACTTATGATTACAAATCAGCTGGATCATAAAAAGCAGAACAGAGCTTTTACAGTTTCATCAACCCTGTTGTTCTTTTAATATGTTTTTAAGAAGAATACAATGCAATATGTGATTACAAATCACTTGGGGAACAGAGTAAAATGGCAGAGGATGACAGTTAAGATTTCTATGCAATTTTTATTCTACCATGTTAACTATCCTGATGTCTGAAAAGCTCTTTAAATGGCTGCAAGACTTTTTTTTTTATTTAAAGGACAAGTGTACCTGTTGTAAAGAAAAAAATGTGTATTATCCTTTATAGTTTGTCATCTCCAGGTCATTATCTTTTTCAGATCTTGACATGCTTGTACAGTGAGCTTAAAGGTGGGTATACACTAAAGCCCAGCAGGTTGCACAAAAAAACCTGACAGCTCTGGTTGGAGCTGCTGTACTAACCATGCAAGGTTTGTTCAGCGATCTCCCCCGCTGAGCTGTTATGTTCTGAGAGAACACTCCAATCAGCGCTCTCTGCAATTGGCAGACTGATATACACACAGGCCGTTGTCTCCCAACATTCATCCCGTGTGTACTTGGCTTAAGTGTGACCTTACTCCAAAATTAGAGACATCCCTTTTAAATCTTTACATGGCAAACATCAAAGGGATTTAGCAGTTGTGTGGATAAACAGGGGGATTCTAGGTTAATTTAAAGAGACAACGTCCCCCTTCCAATTCAGGCACAGTGACAGTGTCTTTGTAATGGGCCCCATAAACATTTTACCTCTGTTGCAGACACTGACAATATCCAGTGCCTTTGGGCATGTGACCTCTTCTCATGTGGATTTGCTTGGGTCTAGAAGTCAACCTCTGAGCCTGAGCAGTGTTTTGTGACTGGGGGAGTGAAGTCACCACTCCCTTAATATCTGACATTAGGATTTTTTGTGCCAGCTGCAATGGAAGCGGGAGTGGTGAGGGAGCACTGACAAAGTGAGTATCAGAAGTCATGTGGGACCCTTACAAAGACACTGTCACTTTACCGTGAATTACCGTGGACTAAAGCCCTGTACACACGGTGCGACGGTCAATGAAAACGGTCGTACGACCGCTTGTTGTATGATCATCCGACCATTAGTACGTGCGATTAGAACATCTGACGTACGATGGTCATACAACAGTGGTTGTATGAGCAAACTAGAAAACTTTGGTTGTACCAACAAGCGGTCGCACGACCGTTGTATCGTGTGTACAGAGAAGTTGGTCCAACAAGTTGTACTGTGCAAAGCACACATGATCAGAAGTCAGGAACGCCCGGAAGTGTCCGTTCCTGTACACCTACGTTCCTACTTCACAAATTACATGCACCTGAGCTTCCTCTTTATACATTCGTAACACAAAACTACGTTCAGCTTGGTTGTACGATCGCTTAGTGCATGTCAGTACGTGAGATACATCAGTCAACATACGATTTGGTCCATTCGGTCGTACGATGAGTCTTTATTTACTAAAGGCAAATGTTCAATTTGCAAGGGAAGTTGCACTTTTCAAGTGCATTGTTTGGAAAATTATCCCCAAAGTTTAGTGAAAGTGTTGCAGCTCTGCTGACTTCCACCATCCAAACATATACAAGCAAAATTGCTATATTTTTTTTTTTTTATTTTCTTGACACAATTGGGTATTCTCTGGAAAGTGAAATTTCACCACATTTGCTAAACTCTGGGGACAATTAGTGCAACTTCCTTCGTAAAGTGAAAAGCCTATTTGATATATTAAATATGGTCTCATCAACCAAGATGACACCAGTTTGAGGGAGAATAAATACAGTATTACATTATTATATTGTTTCTGGTGCCAGTCAGCATACACAAAATGTACAGTAACAAAAAAATATAAGGGGTCAAGGACCCCATAAATATGTACAGTGAGCGAAAAAAGTATTTGATCCCGTGCTTATTTTGTCCATTTGCCCACTGCCAAATAAATTATCAGTCTATAATTTTAATGGTAGGTTTATTTTAACAGTGAGAGACAGAATAACAACAAAAATATCCATAAAAACGCATTTCAAAAAAGTTATAAATTGATTTGCATTGTAATGAGTGAAATAAGTATTTGACCCCTTTGCAAAACATGACTTAGTACTTGCTGGCATACCCTTTTTGGCAGTCACAGAGGTCAGACATTTCTTGTAGTTGACCACCAGGTTTGCACACGTCTCAGGAGGGATTTTGTCCCACTCCTCTTTGGAGATCCTCTTCAAGTCAGCACCCTCCACATATTTTCTATGGGATTAAGGCCTGGAGACTGGCTAGGCCCCTCGAGGACATTGATGTGCTTCCTCTTGGGACACTCCTTTGTTGCCCTAGCTGTGTGTTTTGGGTCATTGTCATTCTGGAATACCCATCCATGACCCATTTTCAATGCCTTGGATGAGGGAAGGAGGTTCTCACCCAAGATTTGACAGTACATGCCCTCGTCCCTGCTGTGATGCTGTGAAGTTGTCCTGTCCCCTTAGCAGAAAACCACCCCCAAAGCATAATGTTTCCACCTCCATGTTTGACGATGGGGATGGTGTTCTTGGGGTCATAGGCAGCATTCCTCCTCCTCCAAATATGGTGAGTTAAGTTGATGCCAAAGAGCTTGATTTTAGTCTCATCTGACCTCAACACTTTCACCCAGTTCTCCTCGGAATCATTCAGAGGTTCACTAGCAAACATCAGACGGGCCTGTACATGTGCTTTCTTGAGCAGGGGGACCTTGCAGGCACTGCAGGACTTTAGTCCTTCATGGCATAGTGTGTTACCAATTATTTTGTTGGTGACTATGGTCCCTGCTACCTTGAAATAATTGACAAGATTCTGCCATGTAGTCCTGGGCTAATTCCTCACCGTTCTCATAATCATTGAAACTCCACGAGATGAGACCTTGCATGGGGCCCCAGGTGGAGATTGACAGTAATTTTGTGTTTCTTCCATTTGCAAATAATCACACCAGCTGTTGTCACCCTCTCACCAAGCTGATTAGCAATGACCTTGTAGCCCATTCCAGCCTTGTGTAGGTCTATAATCTTGTCCCTGACATCCTTCAACAGCTCTTTGGTCTTGGCCATGGTGGAAAGATTGGAATCTGATTGAGTGATTGATTGCCTCTGTTCACAGGTGTCTTTTATACAGGTAACAAGCTGAGATTAGGAGCACTCCCTTTAAGAGAGCGCTCCTAATCTCAGCTCGTTACCTGTATAGAAGACACCTGGGAGCCAGAAATCTTGCTGATTGATAGAGGATCAAATACTCATTTCAGGCTGGGTTCACACTATCCGACAAAAAAACGGTCCGACTTTGATCCTACTTTGCTGTGTGATTTATGGTCCTACATAGGGCCAAAGTCACACCGTTTGTCTGTGAACAGGGATCCGACTTTGATCCCGACAATGCCAGGCACCTTGTGCTTTGGGGATCTTGAAGGGGAACTCCATTCCATATTTTTAAAAAAATGGCATGGTTCCCCCTCCAGGAGCATACCAGGCCCTTTGGTCTGGTACACATTTTAAGGGGACCCCCAAGCCGAAAAAAACGGCGTGGGGTCCCCCCAAAATCCATACCAGACCCTTATCCAAGCACGCAGCCCGGCAGGCCAGGAAAGGGGGTGGGGACGAACGAGCGCCCCCCCTCCTGGACCATACCAGGCCACGTACCCTCAACATGGGGAGTATGGGTGCTTTGGGGCAGGGGGGGCTTTGAGCCCCCACCCCAAAGAACCTTGTCCCCATGTTGATGAGGACAAGGGTCTTTTCCCGACAGCCAGTGGTTGTCGGGGTCTGCGGGCGGGGACTTATTGGGATCTGGAAGCCCCCTTTAACAAGGGGGCCCCAGATGCTGGCCCCCCACCCTATGTAAATGAGTATGGGGTACATCGTACCCCTACCCATTTACCTGGAAAGAAAGTGTACAAAAAAAACACATTACACAGGTTTTTAAAATACTTTATTAAATCAGCTCCGGCGTGTATTCCCCTCTCTTCTCCCTCTCCAGTGTCTTTTTTCTTCGGCTTTTTTGTGGGGGTCTTCTATCTTCTGAGGGGTTTTCTTGCTTCTCCTTCTCTGCGGCATCTTCTGCTCTTTTGCTGGTCTTCTCCACTGTCCCCTTCCCTCTGTTTTTCCTCTCTTCTTCTTCTTCCCATGTTGACACGACGCAATCTCCTCCACGAATGCCCTCTCCGCTCTGTGCTGTGCCTTATATTGGCATGGGGCATGGCCACCCGATGACATCCCACGGAGGCCCCATCCCCATATGATGTCACAGCTCCGCCCCAGGATGTGACACCATATGGGGATGGGGTCTCAGTGTGATGTCATTGGGTGGCCATGCCCCATGCCAATATAAGGCACAGCACACAGCGGAGAGGGCATTCGTGAAGGAGATTGTGTCGTGTCAACATGGGAAGAAGAAGAAGAGAGGAAGAACAGAGGGAAGGGGACAGTGGAGAAGACCGGCAAAAGAGCAGAAGAGAGAAGGAGAAGAAAGAAGACCCCTCAGAAGATAGAAGACACCAGAGAGGGAGAAGAGGGGGAGAAGACGCCGGAGCTGATTTAATAAAATATTTTAAAAACCTGTGTAGTGTGTTTTTTTGTTTACTTTCTTTCCAGGTAAATGGGTAGGGGTACGATGTACCCCATACTCATTTACATAGGGTGGGGGGGGCGGCATCTGGGGCCCCCCTGCTAAAGGGGCTTCCAGATTCCAATAAGTCCCCACCCGCAGACCCGGACAACCACCGGCAAGGGTTGTCTGGAAGAGGCCCTTGTCCTCATCAACAAAGCCCCCCCTGCCCCAAAGCACCCATACTCACCATGTTGAGGGCACACAGCCTGGTATGGTCCAGGAGGGGGGCACTCGCTCGTCCCCACCCCCTTTCCTGGCCTGCTGGGCTGCGTGCTCGGATAAGGGACTGGTATGGTTTTTGGGGGGACCACACGCTGTTTTTTTCAGCGTGGGGGTCCCCTTAAAATGCATACCAAACCAAAGGGCCTGGTATGCTCTTGGAGGGGGACCCATGCCATTTTTTTTTTAAATTTGGCTTGGAGTTCCCCTTCAAGATCCCCAGAGCATAAGTCGCATGCCAAAGTCGGATCAGTGAAGACACTAATCCGACTTTGATCCGACTTCAATGCCTTTCAATGGGCTAAAGTAGGATCAAAGTCGGACAAAAGTAGTACAGGAACCTTTTTCAAAGTCGGTCCGACTTTGAAAAACACAAGTCAGACCAGTTAAGACGGCACTCATAGGGAATCATTGTTTTTGTGACGTAATGCAACTTGTGCTCCTAATGTCGGTCCGAGAATCGGACTAGTGTGAACCCAGCCTCACTCATAGAGTTGAGCGAACACCTGGATGTTCGGGTTCGGTGGGTTTGGCCGAAGTTCGGGTTCGGTACCAAACTTGACCCCAAACCCCATTGAAGTCAATGGGGACCTGAACTTTTCGGCACAAAAATTACTGTAAAAAAGTCATGGAAAGTGCTAGAGGGCTGCAAAAGGAAGTAAAATGATTTTAGAGCAATAATCTGTCCCTTACACCAACAGCAGGAACCTGACCCTATAGAACTAGAAGATGATTTTAGAACAATAATATGTCCCTTACAGCAACAGCAGGAACCTGACCCTATAGAACTAGAAGATGATTTTAGAGCAATAATCTGTCCCTCTAAGCAGTAGAGTAGAGTCCAGTCAGATTGTTCTGTAATGCAGGATGAGATGTTATTAGATCAGAAATCTTTCCCTAAAAGCAGTAGTAATCTCTACCCAGTCCACAATCAGATCGTTCTGCAGGATGAGATTTTATTATATCTGCAATCTGTCCCTCACAGCGCCGGCAGCATCCTCCCCTACACTAGCCAGAGAGCATGTGACATGCAGCACTAAGTGACTCCAGCTTATAAAGAGGCTGGGTCACATGATGCACTGGCCAATCACAGCCATGCCATTAGTAGGCATGGTTGTGATGGCTTCTAAGGGCAAACCAGTGAAACACTTGTTGATTGGCTGCCCTGCAGCTATTCAACATATGTGATCAAATACCCAAACCCAGAACCCGAACCCAAACTTTTGTTCAAATGTCCGGGTTCGGGTCCGGGCCATGGACACCCCAAAGTTCGGTACGGACCCGAACTTTACAGTTCGGGTTCGCTCAACTCTACTCACTCATAAAAATGAAAATCAATTTATAACTATTTTGAAATGCGTTTTTCTGGATATTTTTGTTGTTATTCTGTCTCTCACTGTTAAAATAAACCTACCATTAAAATTATAAACTTATCATTTCTTTATCAGAGGGCAAACATACAAAAGTCTGCAGGGGATCAAATACTTTTCCCTCACTGTAGCTTTTAAATGTGACCCCAAAGGTAATATAAAAAAATATATACTTTTTTATGGACTATATGAATCAATGGAAAAATCAACACACAATAAGTGCAATCAACACCTCTGCCATCACTAAAAATAACAATGTTGTTTTTATTAAAAACATTCCAGAGTCCAGACTCAAAGATGACAAAATCTGAACAAAAAATAATAATAGTCACGATCACTCATAAAATACCATCTGCGTCTCCGTGCTCAGAAAACAGAACATATATATGTATCAAAATCCTATTAGCAATACAATGGAGTGACACATGGTGAAAAAGTGATGGTAACTGCTCTTAAAGGCATATTGCAACTACAAAGATGACTGTCAACTATGTAATATATTAATTTGCCATAAGAGAAAAAACTGCAAAGACTTAAGCTATTAAGCCAGGTAGATGCAGATCAGAAATTGTCTGGAATGTAAGCAGATGAGCACATCTAGATCTTCGATTAATCTATGGGAAACCAATCCTCCTTTGGTAATAATCAAGATAGACCTGTACTGATGGCAGGCAAGGTGGTAACTGTCACAAGTTATAACGGAATCATTATCAGGATTCCCAAACTAATCATATAAATGTGCAAACTTCAAAACAGATAGAGTCGGCTGTCAGTGTAGTCACTTGTGTTAATAGGAAGATGAATGAATCCAAGCCACCTGCATCTGATGTCAGCGATCATGCCCGATAATTTATCAGAATACAGCAAGTAACATCGGCTCTGGGCAGACACAGAATCCACCCTTACATACAGTGATTTGGCTAGATTATCTGTCAAATATCGATATAGAGAGGATAAGTCTGGCTGTCAGTCAGGTTGCTGTGTTGCTTGGGAGATAATTGAAACCAAGCAGCATGCATGTCAGGGATCATACCAGGTAATTATTTATAACACAGCAAGTTCCATTGGCTCTAGGCATATATGAGCACCAACCATACACATAGCGATTTTACCAGTTCTTCTGTCAGGCAGGTATGAAACCCCGAGTTAGATATCGCTCAAGGAGATAAGCAGACTCGCTGTAAGCTGGTTACTACCCAGTCAAACGACCTCTCAGGGTCGAAACCTTCTGCAGTGGGAGTCACTGAGTTTTGAAAAAATTGCTTGTTTAGCTGGTAATCATCGTGCTTGCTTCCACTCCAGCTGTATTAGTCTGCACATGCGCAGTTCGTAGCAGCCCGCCGTCTTGCTTAATAAGCTTTACAGTTTGTCATTCATAGTGAGCTGGACTCTGTAGAGTGGAAGCTACAGTCTATGCATTTCGCCCACCTCCTGTAACCACAGGCTTCCTCGGCACCAGTAGGAGGCACCCTGTCACCTCAATTTATGGACTAAAACCACTATAGTTCCACCCACTGACTACAGATGGTGCCAAACAAAAAGCTAAAACAACAGGTATATAACTGAAATGGCAAGTGACTACTTAGGTTCAATTCAAATAAGGTAAATCCCTATAGAGGGAATATCATAGAGAATAAGAGATTATCTTATTATAAGGTTACAGTTTAGAATACCCTGTGTAAGATTCATAACATTTTAACAATTTAGCAAGAACTTCTTGAAGAAATCTTGATAGTTGCTCTTTCCAATTGCAGCAGGTCAGAAGTGCAGTAGGACAAAAGTGCATAGTTTTAAAAAAACAGTAGTTGGATACAGTAAGTTTAAACTATTTCTATTTTCCTTAAAGTATTTCAAATTGCTTTTCTTAAATTGTTTGCTTGTTAACATTGGTATTTTGGCTGTGTTGTTATTAGTGTTTGTTTGCTAAGTGCTGTTGAGGTGTTGAATACTGGGTGTTGCCAATTAGCATATGTAATAGAGGTGGGCTGTTGACCAATTGGTGCTTAATTAGTGTTGTATTTAAGAAGGTGAGCAGCTCTTGTAGAGTTTACTCTTGATAGTTGCTCTTTCCAATTGCAGCAGGTCAGAAGTGCAGTAGGACAAAAGTGGATACGTGAAAACAGGATGACGTGAAGACTGGACGACGTTAACCTTTCTCGTTGATAGTTCTCATTTGAGATGTTCTCGACG
>BLSH010082388.1:268481-286956 GCA_018402905.1 Glandirana rugosa
CATCTAGTGAAGTGTCAAACACTTCACTTCACTAGATGTTTACGAAGTTTGTCACCTCTTGTGGGATTAGAACATTCTAGATTGCTCTACTACCGTGGTCTTTAAGTGCCTTTGTGTCTCTACAACCAAATAATTCATCACTATTTAATAGTGACGAGTCATTGCCTGTAAGAGTCTCCTCTGGCGGGTGGATAAATCGTTTTCCTAATCGGGGAGATGTGTTATATACATATATATTTGTGTGTGTAATATATATGTGTATACGTGTGTATGTAATATATATGTATATATGTGACATACGTCTTAATAATCCGTTTACTCATAAAACTGTAGGCTTTCGAGCCTATACAGCTTGGAGTAAGACAACATGCATAAAGAGGATGATGTGGTCAAAATACTCATTTGCCTAATAATTCTGCATACAGTGTATATATGTATATATAATGTATGTGTGCATATGTGTATATATAATGTGTGTGTTTATATATACATATATTGTGTAGAGGGGCTAATCCTTTTGCTAAATAGGTGGGCGGTCTCCTCTGAGAATGTCCGTTACTGAGCAGTGATAATTTATCACTACTTAATAAACCAACATCTCTGTGTTTCCGTGAATTTCTGGTGCCATCATCTCGTTAGATCTTACAAGATTAGGGTGTTCTCCACTGTTTGAAGCATTTGTAGATCACTTCACTTCACAAACTGTGAAGTGATCTACACAGCTTAATAAACAGGCACACAGGGGAGAACAATCTCCTCTGTGAATGCCGGAGAACTGTACAGTGGATTTTTTATTATTATTATTATTATTATACAGGATTTATATAGCGCCAACAACTTTACAATATAAAGAGAGACATTACAGCAACAGTACAATTTAAAACAAGAGGGTTAGAGGGCCCTGCTCCTGTGAGCTTACAATCTAAGAGGAGGGTGGGGGGCTGGTGAAACAAAAGGTAGGGACTGTGGGGGATGAACTGATGAGGGGAGTAGAAGATTCCGTTGTTAGCTGGAGGCAGGATAGGCCTCCTTGAAGAGATGAGTTTTCAGGGAATGCACAAAAGTGGATAGAGTAGGGGATAGGCGGACAGATTGGGGTAGAGAGTTCCAGAAGATGGGAGCAGCTCTGGAGATGTCCTGGAGATGAGCATGGGAGGAGGAGACAAGGGAGATAGACGGATTACACTGCTTTATAAATGGACACCACTGTTTGATCATTAGATGTACAAATATGTGGAGCTATCTTGAGGAAGCAAACAACTTTAATGCAAAACATCAATAATACTCCATGTGTCAGCAACCAACCTGTCCAAGCATTATGTTGGATATCTTGTGTGTAATGCGTGACATACATCTATATTTTATACAATATTTTTATGAATTTTGTACTTAATAAAATATAATTATTTTATAATGATGTGTTTATAAATTGTGTGCTCACTTTAGACAACTACAAATCCAGTAAAATCCCTTTAGTAGAGAGTAGAGAGGCATGTCCTTTTGATCTAATTTTGTTTCTATATTTACAATATGTTTGATTCATTCCATATTTCTTGATCATTACAAAAGACACTGGGGGGGTTTGCTAAAACTGAAGCACACAGAATTTGATGCAGCAACTTCAGTGATTTTTACAACTGTCTATAAATATCAGGGACTGATAATTTGTCATGCTGTGCTGACGTTTTAAGTGTAAACCAGACAAATTACTTGATATGGGTATTGTCAGTGTTTTCATGTTGTGTTAAAATATCAATTGTCTTAGTTTTTAATAAGAGTTCAGTTATTTTTCAGGTTGCCAGTAAAAAATGTGCTCCGCCAGTAAATTTTCCATGTTTTGCCAGTAAACAACACTACGGGAGGTTGGCAACACTGGTTACTATGCACAGGTGCACTACATTCTGTGTGCTCCATTTTTAGTAAATCTCCTCCATTGTGTGATAATTCATCATCATTGGTTCTTTGTTAAACACGTTTTATTTTTTATGGTTTGTTTACATTCTTGTACCTCTTTGAGCTTTGACTTACTGATGTATCTGTCAACTGTCCTACAACAAACCGTTTATTAACAAAAGAAAAAAAAATCTGTGCAAATATGTTAGTCATTCATTTGCAAAGGCCCCACAAATCTTCATCATAATTTCCCAATAGGTTAATATTTTTGGATTGTCAGTGACATCTAGTGACAGTAATTCAGTATTTTTCCTGTTTGAGGTATTTCAGAAAAAATGCTCCATTATTGCCACTGGATGGTGACGGCGATCCTAGTAAAAAACTATTAGGCAAATTGCAGTGAAGATTTGTGGAGCATGTTGAGTGATTTCATACATAGACCTGAAGTAGGTTACATTTTCTAACTAACACACCACATGCAACTTCAACCAATAACAACAGTACAGTATCTCACAAAAGTGAGTACACTCCTCACAATTTTGTAAATATTTTATTATATTTTTTCATGTGACAACACTGAAGAACGCACAGCTATTAGTGTCTAAACCGCTGGCAACAAAAGTGAGTACACCCTTAAGTGAAAATATCCAAATTGGGCCCAAAGTGTCAATATTTTGTGTGACCACCATTATTTTCCAGCACTGCCTTAACCCTCTTGGGCATGGAGTTCACCAGAGCTTCACAGGTTGCCACTGGAGTCCTCTTCCACTCCTCCGTGAAGACATCACGGAGCTGGTGAATGTTAGAGACCTTGTGCTCCTCCACCTTCCATTTGAGGATGTCCCACAGATGCTCAATAGGGTTTAGGTCTGGAGACCTGCTTGGCAAGTCCATCACCTTTACCCTCAGCTTCTTTAGCAAGGCAGTGGCCGTCTTGGAGGTGTGTTTGGGGTCGTTATCATGTTGGAATACTGCCCTGTGGCCCAGTTTCTGAAGGGAAGGGATCATGCTCTGCTTCAGCATGTCACAGTACATGTTGGCATTCATGGTTGTCCAAATTGGGCCCAATTAGCCATTTTCCCTCCCCAGTTTCATGTGACTCTTTAGTGTTACAAGGTCTCAGGTCTGAATGGGGAGCAGGTGTGTTAAATTTGATGTTATCGCTCTCACTCTCTCATACTGGTCACTGGAAGTTCAACATGGCACCTCATGGCAAAGAACTCTCTGAGGATGTGGAAAAAAGAATTGTTGCTCTACATAAAAATGGCCTAGGCTATAAGAAGGGGAGGAGCACAAGGTTTCTAACATTCACCAGCTCCGTGAGTTTATCACGGAAAGTGGAAGAGGACTCCAGTGGCAACCTGTGAAGCTCTGGTTAACTCCATATCCAAGAGGGTTAAGGCAGTGCTGGAAAATAATGGTTACCACACAATATATTGACACTTTGGGCCAAATGTGGACATTTTTACTTACGGGTGTACTCACTTTTGTTGCAAGTGGTTTAGAGATTAATGGCTGTGTGTTGAGTTATTTTAAGGGGACAGCAAATTTACACTGTTATACAAGCTGTACACTCACTACTTTACTTTGTAGCAAAGTGTAATTTTATGTGTTGTCACATGAAAAGATATAATAAAATATTTACAAAAATGTGAGGGGTGTACTCACTTTTGTGAGATACTGTAATTACTTTTTGAAGCAGTTGACCTTGTTGTAAGTGACTCAAAAACAACTTAATACATATTTTCTCCAAATATCCATTGTGGAAAAATATACAAATTCACAGTAGAATCTTTTCCATGAATGCAATAACCAAAATTCATACAAGCACAGGTGGAAACAGCATGAAGCAGAGAGTAGAGCGGGAAAGGAAGCAAGGCATGGCATGCTGGGCTACTTGTGAGATCCTGGGGCTGCAATAGAAGCTATGTGAAGCTGTGTAGGATCAAGAGGAAGCTGCGAGTAGACTATTGTGATACAGAGACTATTGGGAACAGAGATATTGGAATGGCATTGTGACACCGCAAGAGCTACTGTAATACTGTGAGGAATATTGTAATACTTCATGAGGTTCTGTGATAATGGAAGGGATACTGTGATATTGCAAGGGGTCCTATGATACTGTGTGGGGTATTGTGATATTGTGAGGGCAGTATGATACTATGGAGGAAACTGTGATACTGTGAGAGGCATTGCTATTTTCCTGATACTGCTTGGGGAATTGTGAGGCAACTACTAAAGCAGTGTGAGAATATTGTAAGAAGTGTTGGGAAAATCAGGGCTAAGGTTAGCAACTAGTCTATAACAGTATTGCTGTATAGACTGCTACAAAATATAAAAATAACTAGAATCAAATATGTATTCTGTGAGAGAAATGGAAAACCAGTGCACATCCTGTTATATATATGTACTCCTTGAACAATCATTTGAGGCTGAATACTGTTGGATAAGATGTGAGCTATGGGTAAGATGTGAGCAAATCTACAACAAATAATATTCAACATGACTTAATAAAATGCTACTCTTGGCAGTCCAACCGGTTAACATTCTATGAGGAAGAGAACAGTAACCTAGATAAAAGAAGTGTTTGCAAAGGCATTTGTCATCATGCTCCACAAGTGCTTAATTTATAAAATAAGGTCTGTTGGAATGAAGGCAAGTGTATGTAAATGGATAGAAAGCTGGCTTCAGTAATGGAGTGTAATGATGAAATGCCCCCAAGTGGGCTAAAGTTGCAAATGGTGTGCCCCAGGGTTTTGTCTTGGGTCCAATTCTGTCTAACTTGTTTATAAATTACATTGTGGATGGCATTAAAAGAGAAGTTTGGATTAAAAACTTGTATACCCACCTAGGTGGATGCAGCATTGATCCGATGCTTCATCTGTCCTCCACCACTTTTATGCAGAGAATTGAGCTCTGTTTTCAGTAAGCAGAGAACCAGTGACTGGCTCTCTGTTCTGGCCTTCAAGCGCTCATTGGAGCATGGGGGTGGGAGAGGCCAGCTCAGGCTCTCAGCACCTCACTGAGATATCTCGGTGGATCCTGATATTAAATCTCTCCAGAGTCTAAACCAGCTGAGTGACATCAGTCAACAGCAGGCTTTAGCCCACTGTTGGCTC
Source organism: Glandirana rugosa (assembly GCA_018402905.1). Lineage (NCBI taxonomy): Eukaryota > Metazoa > Chordata > Amphibia > Anura > Ranidae > Glandirana > Glandirana rugosa. The sequence continues at coordinate 273,494 of BLSH010082388.1, forward strand.
AATATGGGCAACAGGAGTGCAGAATGAAGTGAACACCTGTGACTACCAGATGAAGTAGGGGGGCAACATAGCTTTGGCCCTACTTCTCCTTTAAGAGTTAATTTTCTGTATTTTCTGATGAGGAAAAATTATGCAGAATGCAGTAATATTATGGGATGATCTGGATAAAATAGGAGGACAGGCAGAGATTTGGCAGCTGAAGTTAAATATTAAAAAATGCAAAGTTATGCATTTGGGTGCTAAGAACTTGTGAGTAAGATATTCATATGGGGGGGCTACACTGATGGAATAGATTATGGAAAAAGATTTGGGGATCCTGGTGAACCTCAGGCAGCAAATACCATTCAAAGGGTATTTATTTGAGGGACAAATCAATAATCTTTATAAATCATTTGTTCAGCCTCATCTTGAGTATGTAGTTATGTTTTGGTCCCCAGTCAATAGAAAAGATGTCCTATAATTAGAAAGAGTCCAGCAAAGGGCAGCAAAATATAGAAGAGACTGGAGGATCTCAGTTATTACGAATGATACCACACACTAAGAGGACACACTTAAAAGGAGGCATGACTGCTATCTACAAATTAAACAATGGTGCCTGTTAGATTAGATTAGACTTGTGGTAGGCGGTAGTAAAAACATGCGATTAAGCCATGTTTTTTCCACCCTCAATCTCCCCCTAAGCTGCAAAGGAAGCCATACTGGACATACACATGCCACATGCACAGCAAAAATTATTCCCCCTGTCCCATTCAAGAGGATGGCTCTACACAAAAACCTGCATGCAACCATGTGTAATGTATGCAGTTGTGACGCAGTGGTGTGAGCTTTTAGGGGTTATATCAGGCAGTGAGGAGGTGCCATAACGTCTCCTCGCTGTCTGTCAAACACCCTTTAAAAAGGGATCTACCAAGGATTACTCTTCAGAGGGTGACATCAGTGTTTAGGTGTCTAAGGGTGGTAACAACTTATAATGTTAGGTCTCTGACGAGGATACAGGGACACAATTTATTGTTAGGGGTAAGGGGGGGTTTAATATGCAGAGGGGGTTCTTTACTATCAGAGCAGCAAAAATGTTGAACTTTCTTCACTAGGAAGCCTTTGTTGATGAGCATAATATACAGGGATATGTATACTGTTAAAATAGGAAACTTAAATTGGCACACGCATAGATTTGACTGAATGGACCTGTGTCTTTTTCCAACCTTAACTACTTTGTAACCATGTAAAATATTATAATATTAAAGTAATAATAACAAACTGAATTCATATTAAAATATTGAAATGTCATGCTTTCCATTCTCGAGAAATTATCTGGGTATAATGTTAAAATGGATCTGTTAGGACAGAACCAACAAAAAAAGGATCTGTCATTTCTGACTTTTTAGTACTGTCATCCTTATCTTTATCCCATTACTTAGAGAGTCACGGGCCAGAAACAAGCATGTACAAATCAGGTGCTGGGAAAATGGATACTCATTGGCTTGTTTCCTTTTAGTAAATAGTGATGCAAAAAAACTGTGCCCCTTAATAAAATAGGACTAGCAGCTCATATATCTCTGTCTTTGTAGATTTTCATGTTATTGTGAAATGCAAAATTCACTTCCCCTCCATTTGAGGGTGGGCCGCTGATTCATTTAAAAATTCAAAGTAGATCTCCTATAGTGTAAATATATTTTTATCATTGCCACAGCAGATGCAAAACTCAGTGCACGTTTATCAGACAGCTGTAGGAATGTTTGATATTTAAGTTGGTTTTGCAGATTTCAGCATTGAGCAAACCTAAGTGTGCAGAAGTTACATTCATTCTAACTGAATGTACATTTTTATCATGTCTATGTTATTTCAGGAATAGATAAGTAAGTTGCTGGTGGAGGGTATATTAACTGAGTGTATTATACACTTGTCGAATATGTAATTTTGGTTGGGTGGCTAGATCAACAGACCTGAGATTGAGTGACAATGCAAATCTTTTCAGTTTGACTCAAAGTCAAAGCCCAGAGCAGGAGATTAATTATCCCTATAACACCCACAGCTTCAAGGAAACAGTAATCTATCGGTTGGTTAAGCAAGCCAAAAAAATAAGATTTAGGAGTGGAAAACAGACACTGAAAGAAAGTCATTATATTATGTCCCTGTTGTAACTACAATGTCTTCCAATAAATTTCACAACTAAAACACCTGCATTCTAAAACACATTCACTCTTGATATATTTAAATAGTAAAATTTGTTACAATGCCAAAATATAGCATCTATCACACTTAAACAAATATATATTTTAAAGCTTTCACATTGATCACATATTGCAAACAGGAAGAAATTCTATTTTAAATTAGGTAACTAAAGTAAAATAAAGTGTTTATCACATGAAAAAGGTTTACACCAATGTGAAGGAAGTTTGGATATATAAATTAAATCCTAGAGCATGTTTTGGTGTCTGTCATTATTCACAATCATAATATATTAACATGCCAATATACAAAGGGTATTGCAAATTTCAATAGCTCATAATATTCCAATTCTGCACAGCTATCTCCTGTAGATAAGAGCTATAGGTGGAAAATTATCAAAACTGTAGCAGACAGAATCTGGTTCAGCTGTGCATGGCCAACTTGTCAGCTTCTATCTTCAGCTTGTTTAATTAAGCTGTGAAAATGAAATATAGAATCTGACTGGTTACCATCCACAGCTGCTCTAATTTCTGGTTGCTCCATTTTCAGTAAATACTGCCCATATAGTACTGCCCTCCTGCTCTCTAGTTCTCTTGTCACCTCCTCCCATGCTCACTTCCAGGATTTCACCAGAACTTCTCCAATCCTTTGGAACTCCCTACCCCAATCTGTCAGACTGTCTCCTAATCTATCCATCTTTAGACGATCCCTGAAAACCTTTCTCTTTAAAGAAGCCTATCCTGCTTCTAATACACTGTCTTACTTTCTACATCAGATCATCCCCCATAGCTATTACCTTTTGCATCAATTGACCCTCCCTCTTAGATTGTAAGCTCCAAGGAGCAGGGCCCTCTGATTTCTCTTGTACCAAATTGTGATGTAACTGTACTGTTTGCCTTCATTTTGTAAAGCGCTGCGTAAACTTTTGGCACTATACAAATCCTGTATAATAATAATATTAATAATAATATTAATATAATGCATCCGTCATGCTAATCTCTCCTTCTAAATATTTTCTATGCCTGGCTTTTACTCTGATGCTTCGGCTAATTTCAAGTTGATAAACTGGAAGAAGTATAGAGATAAAGAAGATTGATTTTTCTCTGATTTTGTTTGAATGCATGTTTGTTTTGGGTCTATATAAAGTCACATTTCCTTTGTTCCCCCACCATTACTTTTAGCCATCAGGAGCAATGGAAGTGCCCATTGCACAGCGAAGTATATGTGTCTCCCTACGGCAGAATGGAGTGGTGAGGAGTCAAAAGAAGTGAAAGGAAGTGAAGGAATAAATTGAACCTATTGCTTTGCTAGCATAGCTCATATATCTTTTTGAAGTCTGGGAGTTCTAAGGATTTCTGAAACAGAGTATACAGCTTAATAGTCATAGGCACTGTAGTAGTAATTTTAGAGGAAAAATACATTTAAAATGGGACAGTTTTTTTTTTTAATTCTCTTTCTTTTTGTTCTCAACACTCTATTCCCGGTCTGTTGATGAACACCTACAGAACATCTTACTATATCCAGAGATCAAATTCTAAAAACAAATTACACATTAGTTTTTGCTTGGAAAATTGCAAAACATTCAGAGAAAATAAGGGGCTACAATGATATCCATAAGGTGGGGACATGGTGTACGTAGCTGTCATATCCTTCTGTGACACATGAGGGGTAATTATGTTATTTAGCTTCCTTCATGAAATGTGTTTCTACAGCTTTTCAAGAAGGACTTATACCAGAATATACTACATTTTTGTAGTGAGAAATAAAAATCATGAAATATTTCATTGTCATTATCATCTGAAAATATGGGCATATTAAGATGCTAAACTGAAGCTGTATACTGTTGTAAATATGGATTTTAAATCCCAGTCCACAATAATGTATTATTTATATATGTGAATGTTATTTTAATACATTTAATATACAACTGAAAGTCCAAGCAGACTGAAAGCAAGATATCCCAATACAACTTGCATCTGCATGTTATTTCAGTTAAAAAAAATGTTAGGACAAGGAAAAAATATTATTGCATCAATAGACCACATTATCAAGATCATGTCACCAAGGTCATTGTAACAACTACTTTTTTTCTACTGTGCTTTTTATGCTTAATTGCAAATAAAAAGAACACAAAAAATGTATTCCATTTTAAGAGAGCACTTTAGAAGCTGGTCCCTATTCAAAAACGTATCCACTTATGGATTGTGGGATTTTCAGTATCCTCCTGGTCCAATTATATTCTTTGCTGAGAATTAGTAATTCAGAGGAAGCTTCATCACATCCTACTACTTCCTACCTATCTAATATATAGAGAAGGACCGATTATTCAGAGGTCCATCCCCTCCATTCCTATATTGCTTTCCATTCATAGAAGCTGCAGTACGTCTTCTATAAATGGAGCAGCTGGGTGGAACAGGGCAGGCATAATCAAGCACTTTTAATGAGATTCTGTGACAGCTTCCATGGTTTTATTACCCCTTGTCGCTGGAAGATTATGGTGATGGGAGGGGGGAGCATGGATGGAGGAGGATTTCACCTAACAAAAGATGCATCAACTGTAGGTTATGTCCCTTGTGCTTATTTATGTGTGTAGCACCATCCCCAAAGGAGCCGCTTGGTGATTTTTGGTTGGCTGATCTCCACCTCAACTCCAAGAATGACCTCAGCCCCTCTGGCACACCTGGTTAAATAAAATTAAGCACTGCAAACACATTTAAGGACATAAGAGGGAAATATCCTTATCTTGGCTGTGAATTGTCATGAAAGGAAAACAGACACACACCTGGTAGTGATAAACAAGTTGAATGTATTATCACGGTTTAACACACGTGGGAACTCACAGCACTGTTAAACCTTGATGCAGAGAATCAATACATTAAAAACAACAACATTCAATATTTAACAACTGTAATTATAGAAAAGGTAGTAATCTATATGCCTATAACACGGTGCTGAGAGGGAGGGAAGAAGATGTGTCAACTTCTCCTTCTGGGCCACTAAAACCATTTAGAGATGAACACAAGGAAAGACATGGGTTAAACCAGAACAGTAAGTACAGTTCCGTAATGTTACAGGTCCTGGCTTGAAGAGTACTAGTGTGTTCTGCTAGCAAACGTTGGGGCCCTGGTAAAGAAAGTAGGTTTAATCAGGCAAAATTGAAACAGTAATGATCTAGGATGCTCTGTTAGGTATTGGGTTGTAAGAACAAGCTGACTGAAGGTGGTGGCTCCAAACAAGCATCCTCTGACACTAGAAAGGGGAATAGGTGACTGCAGGCAGTGTCTGTACTGTGTTAAGAAGGATGTTTTAGGTTTACACCTGCTCACCAAGCCTCTATGTGATGACACAATGGAGATTTCCAATGCTGGTTCAGGCTCCTGGCAAAGTTGTAAGACACCGGATCACCTCCTGTCGGCCGATCGGGATGGCTGGTAGCTGAACTGGCAAGGGGACCGGACAACAGCTGACTGGACACCTGGATGGATATTGCAGTCCCTGAAAGGTGTGGATCGTCTCTGCTGAGCGGCACTGGGTTGCTGAGCAGAGTTCCTGGGCTGAACAGTGGTGGATCGGGAGGGTGACACTGTTCCTGGCTCCCTTCAGTCTCCCAGCAGCACTCTCTAAGTAGTCTTGAAGAAAGTGTGTGTCTCTCTCTCTTTTTCTTAGGTGACTATCTTCACTCTGTCCTCACAAATGTCTCTCTCCTCAGATCTCTCCTCAGCGGTCTCTCTCCTCACAAACATCTCTCTCCTCAGAGATGTCCCTCTCCTCACAGATCTCTCCTCTCAAAGATCTATCCTCTCACAGATCTCCCTCTGTAGTGCTGTGTGTAAGCTTGTCTGCCTCTTCATAAATCACCTCAGAATTCCCTCTGTTGTGCTGTTTGGAAGCTTGTCTGTCTTTCCTTAAATCACCTCAGAATTTCCTCTCTTGTGCTGTGTGAAAGCTTGTCTGTCTCTCCTTAAATCACCTCAGAATTCCCTATGTTCAGTTTCCCCTCAGCACTTCCTGCCACTCCCCTGTGTCTCACAGATTTCTGGAAGGACCAGTCAAAATCTCGTTATCTACATCTTGTGGCCAAAAGGAGAAATTGCAGGACACATTGTCTTTCATTGCTCCAACATGCCTGCTACAGGTGTTTTATTATTTTATCTGTACTTAGGCTTTAAAGAGTAACTCCACTTAAAACAGCACAGTAACCAAGCTTTAAAAGGAAGCTCTTGGTCTTTGCTAATGATTAGTAGCCAGAATGATCGGCTCACAAACTGGTGACCACTGTGACAGCCAGTCACAATGGTGTGATTGTCTGATCCTTCCTGCCTTCTGGCTTAAAGATCCTGCTAAAAGGGTTAAGAAACTTAGTAGCAGAGACCTACCTTTTTCTGTTTGGAAGAAAAAGCCATTGCTTTCCAGACTAATTACTGAATGGGAGTCTATGTTCATTATAATAGCTTGGTGCAGTGTTTTAAGAAAACTTGCAGTGTCTGCGTCTTTTTAGAAGTAGTAAATCTTTAAGGGGTATCTTACCAAAAATTAAATTCCTATCGCCTAAACATGTAATTGTATCAGTAAAAATAAATCAACCAATCACACGAGCAGGAAATTACATTTCTGGAAGCATTCAATACACCAGTATTGTACAAAATTTAATTGAATTGAATTAACATTTTTGAACATTTTTAGAAGATTATAGTGACTTAAGATTGAAATGAAGGGATTTTTTGTAACAATAAACTACAAAATGGCTTGTGTTTTTGTCATATTACATTTTTGAATAAAACTATATGACAAATGCTGATTTGTTACAGTTATCAAGTGGCTTCACCACTAAGGCTGTATACTTTGGCCTGTGTATTGTTAAATATATGTAAAAAGCTAAAAAACTAAATGTCCAAAGATATTCTTTCCATAAAGTAAAAACATGACATAGGCATATAATATTTTCAGCAGGGAATTTGAACTGTACTTATGCTGTATGCTGAAGAAACAAAGCACTCTATTGGTAAGACTTCTGTGCATGTTTTTATTTGTTTGATATTATGGAAAATCTAGCAGGAAGTTTGGGAAAATTCATGAACGGGTGGTAATACCCAAACATATGAAGTGCTTAAGAAATGAGTCGGGAACTATGGCAGGGAGAGCTCATTGTTAAAGTTCCCAGGTCAAGGAAGTCATGCGCTGAGTCACCTGAGCAGATATTACCTATGACAATATACAAGTTTGCTGTGTTGTTTTGTTTTTTCTTTTTTTTTGCCTTGTATGAACAACAATCAGATATACTAAAACTGTTATGTTCCTCTATTTGCATAGCGAGGCCTGTTTCTTCTCATATCACCCCTATGTGTGTCCTAAGGAAGCGGATCAGCGAAACATGTTGACACACAGGGGCCCACAGATTTGATATTATGTAATTTCAATTGGCTCACTGTCGGCCTTATTTTGTATTAATGTGTACACATGTTTTTAATTGTTTCTATGGATGTCTTTTCATGCTTTTTCTATGTATAAATAAAATATATATATATTTTTATATACTAGTGTGCAGTCCGAATTTGCCTTTAAAGTCCGTACCAAGGTTTTTTTTTTCTATTGTGTTGTACCTATGACTTAAGTATCCTTTTGGAAACACTGATCCTTTAACGTGAGTCTTGAATAAAAATTCAGTATATTCTGCTTACTTACAAGACCCTTGCACCAACCCCCCCCCCCCGCCCCTCATATAGCTTAATCTGCCTTTAACATCAACAGCTTTATTAGCTAGGCAAAGGACAGGCAAGAATATAATAATATAAAATATACAATATATGGCAAGAATATATTATTTAACATTTATTTTTAATCAGATAAATTCAAATAGTTGCACGTGAACATTTCCTATTTTCCAAGTGCAATATATAGCACATATACATTTAGCCCATACCTACTAACTAGCACTATTTTTGTTATTAGAATGTGAAAGCTCAGCATGCTTTTTAGATTGAGTTTCATAGAGACACTCAACAATAAGTAACCAGTTCCCTCCCAGCATATAGACAAATTACGGCCAAGCAGGGCATTTGTCATTCCAGGTAGACGCCGCAATGCAATCTGTCACCCGCTGTGTCCACATCACATGATGATGAGATCGCATGACAATTGTACACAAAGAATGGCTTTGATGCATGCCATCCATTGTCTACAATTGTGTGGATCTCTGTGATTGGTCACAGTGATCACATGGTACAGACAGGGCCAATTCTGACATGTGATTAGCTGTGGCCATACACAGTTAACCACAATAGTAAACATTGAATGAATTAATTTCATTCAGTAAAATGGTTGCATATAACAGTGAAATTCACTGGTATTAGCAATCATAATGTGTAAAAAAAAACCTAATCACTTCCCCAGAGTAGTACAGTGTTACTATGGTAGTAACACTGTGACACTTGTTTCAAATATGGCTTAAAATAAATGCCCACCGATATTAGATTACATTCTTCTGATCCATAATGTGTGTGAAGCACTCCCAGATAATTCACAGAGTTAAGGAAACTGATTGCCAGCTTTTTTTTCCTGAAGTCACACCTCCCTTTCTGAAATAGCCATTGTCAGGGCTGTCTGCAGGGATTTAAGTCACACCTCTACCATGAAAAAAACAGGCACAGGGCTAGTGCAGGGCATTAAACCTCACCTCTCCTACTGAGAAAAATAAAATGTGCCAGGACAGTTTGCTAGAAGTAGATTTAGAATTCTATCCTTAAGAAAAGCCAATGCTGGAACTGTCTGCAGCAAGCTAAGCTACACACTTGTCATACAACTCATGTATTTGTATTTATGGCTGAAACATTGTGTGAAGCTGTTCACATCTAACCATTCTGTGATATCTATAGCCTGCTGAACTGAAGTAAGATGCACTACAGCCTAACTTAATTTTGCATTGAAAGGAACTGTTTACTAAATTTATATATGATTGCTTTTTCATGCAGTACCTTATTTATTATGCACAATTTATACTGTGAAAATGATTTGCTGCTTATCTTTGCTTTCCCACTGAATATTTGGTTAAACTTGTCAAGGTATTCCGTCAAACCAATCTTAAATTAGTCCTAGGCAGAAATTACAAAATCATGCTGTGACGACGTTTCCAATCAATGATTTTTCACTCTATAATGAACTCCTCAAATAAGCTATTAAAACAGCTGAAACAGATTTACCCACCTCTATCTTTTGTCCCTGGAAGAAATTGCCATTCAGAGAGAAAAATAAATGTCAGCATTGCTTGAGGTTGTATTCATCTCTTTGTTTTACTTATTTATTTCTTTTTAATAAATGTTGGAGAAATACTTATAATCTCTGCAGGATTCAATTACCGCTCCATGCTCATTAGCACCTCCATTATATCATCCCTTACATAATGGTTCATTCTGCTGTCATTAATTGAAAAATTAGATAGTCTGTATGTTTTTATTGCAATTTCTAATTATGAATGGGTTCTTCAGCACTATAGAAGGAGAATCACAGGTGAATGACTTTTATGTGCTGGCGGTCACACTTAAGAGCCCTATTCACAGCGGAGTTCTTCATGTGGTCTCAGAGACATTTAATCTGCCTATTGCAGCTTTGCAGAGAATCTTAGTTTTACATGAGTGCACCTTTCTCAAGAGCTGAGCAGACAGTCTTTTATCCGTACAGAAGAACTGGAAGATAAGAACAGAGAATGGGGTAAAAAATAAATCTGCTGTCAAGCTATTATCATTCACTTTACATGGTACGAAACAAATATAGCTGTCACTTTCATGAAGTCACTATAGATAAATTGAAAATGTATATCATCCTCACTAAAGCATGGAAAAACCTACCTATTACTCAGTGAGCCACTGAGTTCATGCAATGTATATTACCAAAGGACAAATTAATTAGCTAGCTCGATAGCTAGGGGGCTGGTAGAGCTTATCAAGTCCCTAAATCAAGAAAAAGGGAAACAAAAGCAAAACGACACTGGAAAGGATGTCAGCTAATCACAAGTGGAACGGCAAGAGCAATTGTTTCAATCTTGAGCATGGCATAGTACATACTACTAAATCTGGTTTATTGCTTAAATAATGTGAAAGGAAAAAAATATATATCCACACAAATGCCATAGCTCTAGCATATACATACCTGCAACATGTGCTGTCATATTGTAGAATTACATTGAAGTTTAGGATTTTTCATTGTTTCACAGCATGTAAATTCTTATGTCGTACTAAATAACATGTACGCTTAAATTAAAGTGTCATGATGTATACTTTTAGTTAGATTTTACTTTTTTTTTTTACCATTTGTACACTCTTTTATTGCTAATATCAAAATGTATATAAAAACCTATACTGAGTGAAAGTGAATGTAGCCTATCTTGACCCCCTTTTTAAATGCCTGGCTGCCATGGTTATTCAATAACCTTAATATTCTGTGGGTCTCTGGGATTGATTTACTAAAGACAAATAGACTGTTCACTTTGCAAGTGTAGTTGCACTCTGCAAAGGAAATATCCCCGGAGCTTACTTTGACTTTCTAGTGTGGATGCTTATTCTAAGTGAGTGACTCAAAGTACTGGTGTGTACTGGCATCAGTGGCAGACAGGCAAATTTTCAAAATATATCCAGCAATGATAGCCTGCTCAACCATGAGCTTAGTTTTCATTGAGACTGATCCATTTCTTGCTGCATAAGACCAGTGCTGAGAAATGATGCACTTTCTGGTTCACTGAAGGGTAAAATCTGTAAATGGACAAAGCTTTCAGCTTTCTTTAATGTTATCCTACCTATATCTTGACATGTTATTTGAGTGTTTGCTAACAGAACTAAGCTAAAGAAATGAATAGGCCCTATAGGAGACTTAAAATCTGGCACTTAGCCCAAAGTTCTGGACAGGCAAGAATTGCCAAAGTTGGAATAGACTAAATGTTAGCGCATGGTTAAGTGCCAACCGGGTGTGATGTCGGCATAAGCGCCGGAAGTGATGTGATGTGGCGGACATTGGGTAGACATTGGGGTGAGACAGAGACATTTTAATTGTTTCTCCTAGTGCAATACAATGCAGACTGTCATTATGTTGATGCTGGATTGTTGTAGTTCCTTGTGAGTATTTTTATAATAAATAAAGAGCTTTTTAGCATATGGTTTTACACTCTTGGAGTCCATTTTCCTTTCTTATGTACCATACGTGGAGTTTCACAAGAGAAGAGGTGCAGAACCGGAAGCTACATTAAATGAAAGTCATCTACATAAGCATTGCATGCCAATATGGAAAGGAAATCCTGTTTTAGTTTACTGGGGAGAGGTGTTTAAGCACTGGAGCACTGACTTTTCACAGTGGAAAGAGCGGATTGGTTCTTTAAGAAGAATTTATTTGGAACTGTAGTTTGGTGGACTAATACTTATTTTTACACTTTTTCACATCATATTTCACGGTGGTGTTCATTTTTTTATGCACTTTTTTAATCACAGCCCCTCATTTATTGTAATAATGTGTTGTACATTATAATCTTTTTCTGTCTCGCACAAAGCAGACATCACATCAGTAGCTCTCTCTCTCAGATATGGCTTCCTGAGTCCCAGGCCAAGAGCAATTCTTTTCTTCAGTCCTGCTTTATTTATACCAGCTGTTGGTGGACACAAGTGGATCACAAAATCTGGTCCGGAGCTAACCCTGCCAAGGTGGCTAGTAAAACCCGGACCGGAATCCACCTTAGTTCTCTGCAAATGAACGCATGCGGGGTGAAACATCACGTCCATCAATCACCTCGCCTTTCATAATGCCACACTAGCTATAGGATTAGCAATGAATTGTGCTTTGTGTTAATTCCAATATTATTTAAGTAAATGTGAAGAAGAAGCAATTGTAGCAAAATGGTACTTGTTGTTTTTCTTGTTTGTTTCCCTTATTTAGCCATTTTCATCATTACTTAGGTCTACAGGTCCTGATTCCCCACAGGGGTGTGTATAAATACGTTATTTGAAAAAAAGAAAAATTGCCAATGTAGTGATGACAAATGCATAGAACTGCTAGTGGGATATAACCTCATCATAAATGTGGAAGCCTATGTATTTTCACGTGTGCAGTGATAGTATGCACCAAATATTTGAGAACGTCTTACCTGAACATACCTACCTAGTACATACAATAAGGGACATTAATTAACGTTTTTTTGGTGTGTGCATGTGTGTATGTTTTCTTTCAGTTAAAATACATTGACCAGGGGTCTGTGTCTTTATGTAAATGTAACCTTTTCTGGAAATGAGACACAAGGGGTGGCCAGTATTTATTTTACTACGGAGGTGGATATTTTGGGGCCCCCTTATCATAACAGCACGTGCAGGTTTAAAGCATCTCTTAAGCAAGTTATTTAATGGATTTATGTTTTTCCAAATGTTAAGCCTAAAGGCACCTGAAAAGTTTCTCTCTGAATGATCTTTGTTAAGCACTTGACCTCCGGAAGGTTTTATCCCCTTCGTGACCAGACCATTTTTTGCTTTTCAGCACTGTGCTACTTTAACTAGCAATTGCTCAGACATGCAACACTGTACCAAAATTATATTTATATAATTTTTTCACACAAAGAGAGATTTCCTTTGGTGGTATTTGATTAGCACTGGGTTTTTTAATATTTTATTATATGAACTAAAAAAGCCCGAAAATGTTGAAAAAACTGAAAATTCCCTGTCAAATACTTACCGTAATTGTCATTTCCTGATGGACTCCATGGCAGCCTACGTGTGGGTATACCTCGCCCCCTCCAATCCTATAGGACCCCTCTACCATGAATTTAGCCTCACGGCCCATACCTGTGTTCGTTATATACAGTTCTGCTCACCATTATTGGCACCCATGAAGTTTATGTACATATTGTGGAATATCTACTGAAGGAAATGTATCAAATTAACCAACATATTACTACAGATAGCTTGTGTTTGACAAAAAACTGTAAATGATAAAGAACATTTAAAAAGATAAACATTATGAGGAAAACAGAGAAAACCATAATGCTTGCCTTGTCAGTGGTATTGGCACCCTTTGCTGCAAATCAGTATGGAAACCCAATTTGGCTCACCTGTTGCAGATCTCAAATGAGGATCACCTGTGATGAATTGCCTCCACCCATGTGACCCAAATTAGCCAATAAATGAACATTTTGGTTTTATAAAAAGCCACCTGTTATTCCCTCTTCATGTGTGACAATGGTAAAGACAAAGGAGCTGTCTGACGACACCAGAAATGCTATTATTTGCAAGCACAAGACCTCCAAAGGGTATAAGGCCATCTCCAAAGAC
>BLSH010082388.1:287678-302675 GCA_018402905.1 Glandirana rugosa
TCGGTCGCAGTAACAGAAGGTAAGCAAAACCGAATTCTCATAACAGTCGGCTGTTACACTTAATTTGTAAAAGGCAAGTCGTAAGGGTGGACACACAAAAAAAAAACCGATCAATTCAGGGTGTGCGTCCGACGGTACCTCAGACAGTCCTTTTGCCTTTTAAGGGACAGTTTATGAATGGCATTAAAAGGAAAGGACTACCTGAGGTACCGTCGGCCTCAGGGGTGGGAGCCCAGATCTGATCCCCGATATGTCAGGACGAGTGGTAATAACCGTGGGGAAGTACAAAACGTATTGACTCACTTACAGAAGTCTTTATTTACCTTAAAGATCCTGCTGATATAAATTTGGTACATTTCCATTTATTTCTGAAGACATTCACTCAGTTATGCAAAACATGAAGGGGTGCCAATAATGGTGAGCAGGACTGTATAGCCCCTAGTCTAGACCCGAGGGTGGGGACTCCGGCTGCCATGGAGTCCATCAGGAAAGGAAAATTACGGTAAGTATTTGACAGGGAATTTTCCGTTTTCCTGACAGACTCCATGGCAGCCTGCGTGTGGGACTTAACTAGCCAAAAAAAAAACACACAGGTGGGAATGCTGAACGGAAAATGTTTAATTCACATTGTCGGCTGACAATACTCTTAAGCCAAAACGAATGGAAGACAATGACGCTGGCTCCACTCATTAGTGCGTCATAAAAGTATTCAGTGAGGACCATGAGGCCGTCCTACATATGACTTCCAGAGCTACATGTTGAGCCGCTGCCCAAGACATAGCGATGCCCCTGGTGGAATGCGCTGTCACCGCCTCCAGAGGGGCCAAACCCCTAGCCCTGTAAGCCCTCTGGATGGTCTGGACGATCCAGGTTGCAATTGTCCTGGAAGAGGCCTCTCGTCCCTTGCTCCTTCCAGAAAACAGAACAAACAGATTCTCTGAGCATCTGAAAGTAGCTGTAGCCTGCTGATAGGCTTTCAGTGTTTCCCCCACGTCCAGGGGGTGAGCTTCCATGGGCTCTGGAGACCTGAAAGTGGGCACGGTAATCTCCTGATTCTCATGAAACACTGAAGTCACTTTAGGCCTGGCCCCGAGCATCGGGAACAGCACCACTCGGTCCGGAAAGAATGTCAAGAATGGTTCTTTGTGGCCCAAGGCCCCAATCTCCAAGACCCTCTTGGCCGAGGTTATTGTAACCAGGAAGGCCGGTTTCATGGACAAATCTCTCACTGATGCAGTGTTGACTCCACTAGATGCTGTCAAGAACTAAGGGTAGATCCATTTTCGGGAACCTCGCCCAATTTTGTGGTCTTAGCCTCTGAAAAATTGGCAGACCAGGGGGCTGGATGCCCAAGATACTCCTGTGAATGCCGATGGGGCCGATACCTGAACCCTCAGCGAGCTGACCAATAGAGGAAAATCAAGTCCGAACTGTAGGAATTCTAGAACTTCCTGTATCCCAAAGTCTCTCATGGGTCTTCCCCTTGAAGATACAAAATCAGAGAACTTGGACCATATCCTCCCATATACTCTATTAGTACTGGATCTCCTGGAACTCATCAACATAGAGATTACCCGAGGGGCGCAGCCCAAGGCTTCGAGCCTCTCCCTCTCAAAAACCAGACTGTCAGGTGTAGTTGTGCTGGGCATGGGTGCAGTGCTGTCCCCTGAGGCAGCACAACTGGTCTGAGAGGAAGAG
Organism: Glandirana rugosa; assembly: GCA_018402905.1. Classification (NCBI taxonomy): domain Eukaryota; kingdom Metazoa; phylum Chordata; class Amphibia; order Anura; family Ranidae; genus Glandirana; species Glandirana rugosa. The sequence continues at coordinate 289,377 of BLSH010082388.1, forward strand.
GTACCGGGGCTCTGTAGCTGAACTGAGTCAGGAGCGTGAACCAGGGCCTGTTGAGCCAGAACGGTAGTACCGCTATGACTTTGGCTTCCTCGGACCGAAGCCTCTGCAGGAAGCCTCTGCAGGAAGCGCAGAATGATGGGTATTGGAGGGAAGGCATAAGCCCTGCTGAACCTCCAGTCAAAGCATCTACTCCAACTGCTTGGTGGCACTGGCCCCGCGTGTAATACTTGCAGAGCTTTTAGTTCAGAGGGGAGGCAAAGAGATCGACATCCGGGTCGACTCCGGGTCGACCCCGGGTCGACTCCCAAAGACTGGATCCAGGAAAACTCCTCCGGGTGTAGCGACCATTCCCTGTTGTTCAACTGTATACTGGAGAGAAAGTCCACCTGGGTGTTCTGACTCCCCGGGATGTAGGCTGCGATTATGTCTGTCAGGAACCTCTGGGCCCATCTCCGTCTTTCATAACAGGGATGGACTTCGTGTTCCTGAGGAACTGAGGACAGCATTACCCACACCACCAGGGGAATAAGGTCCAGGATGGCCTCCCCCAGGAAGGCTGATGCCCACTTCATCTCACGTAAGGATGAGCTTTTAGCTATTTCCAGCGAGATGCCACTTAGCACAGTATCTATATCTTCCGTCCAGACCTCCATTGCCTTTGATATGGCTACCAGGGCCAAAGCTGGTTTACAGGCCATGCCTGCCGTCACATAGATTCTTTTGAGGTCTAGGTAAATCTTCCTCTCCAGAGGATCTCTGAATGACACGGCATCTTCCAAGGGGAGGGTGACATGTTTTGCCAGCCTCATTACTGCTGCATCCACTAACGGAGCGGACTCTAAGTCTTTGACTTCTTCCTCCTTGAAGGGATAGGGTCTGGTCATTTTGTTGGACAGAGAAGTCCTCTTGTCCACCTTTTCCCATTTTCCTTTAGGATATCCTTTAGCTCTGGGAGAAGCGGGAAGTTGGGACGATCTTTACTTAAATGCTAGAAGATCTTCCTTTGTTTTGCTGGAGAAGTAACTGGCTCCTCCCACTTCAAGGCTTCCTTAACGGCCTTAATTAGTGGCGGGATCAAGGCTGCATCAAAGCCCGCTAAGTTCTCCCCATCCATCTCAGTATATGAGGAGTCCAGGGGAGTAAAACTGGAGTGGGATGGGCCCGACTGCTCCTGGGTCGAGCCCTCCAGGGAGCCCCCGGTGGAGGGTTGGCTCTAAGCGTGAGATGGGCCAAATTCTCTCAGTGATTGCTGGACCACCCGTCTCACTTACGTCTCCATACCAAGGCTAGGGTTAGCTTGCTGTCCTAGTTCTCTCTCCTTCATCGCCTGGGAATAACATGCTTCACAAAGCGACTTTCCCTCAGGCACCTTGGCGCCGCAAACCCTAACAGGACTTGCGCCTGGGGTGGCTATCAGAGCTGTGGGTGTGGTGTCTGGAGGCAGAGTGAGAGCTTCTTCCGTGATGTCGGCCCCAAGACTGGGACCTATGGTGTCCGGACTTAGACGAAGAGCGATGCTGTCGCCTGGCAGGGTCTCTGGTATCCCGTGAAGAGCCTTGACGATCAGACCTGGGAGGGCTAAAACGACAGGACAAAGAGAAGAGAAAATACCGGCACAAGTGACATGTATCAGTTAGAGTGCAGAATAACACACACACACACATGCCCATAGGTGCCCCCCCGCCCAGCCCTCCACCATACCTGTTAGGCAGGGGCTGGCCACTAGGGCCGGTGAGTGATCCATACTCCTCTGTGCAGGATTCCTAGGGAGAAGCAGGATAGAGAAAGGGAGAAACAGGATAACGTAAGGGATATGCACTCCTCAACCCCCTCCCCCCAGCGCTCTATGCTCTATACGGAGCCTACCTGGGAGGAAGAGGAATCCAGCACGGGGAAACCACCGCAAAGCCCGCAGACAGACCCACTCTGTGTCAGGGCTGACAGCTATTTAAATTCCCTGCCGGCTGCGTCATCCGCGTCACACTGCGCACCCACCGCCCGGACTGCCGGGTCCACTGCACGTGCGCGAAGCAGCTTCCACTCTGCACTGGAGAGCCATGCCTGCACTGGAGAGCCTGTGGCCAGCCAGATCCATACTGAAAGTGCCTGTGGAGCACAGATGTGTTCCAGGCACCACCGATATCGGACCCACCACCTAGGGACACCCAGGGTGAAACGGGACATACATAAGCAGCAAGAACCACATGGGCAAAATAAAATCAAATGCTGCCATGGAGTCTTACCCTTCCTTGAGACCCTGCTGGCATATAGGCATTCTCCATGGGCAACCACCGGCCTCCCCTCCTGGGGAGCTTCCTGGCCTACCACCGCTCGCCTGCCATAGCTGGGCCCTGCGAATCGGGGGACACCACCACCCCTCATCTGCCTCACTCAAGGCTGGGGACTACTGCCCGGAATGCACCGATGATCTCTCCTGAACTGCACGGGTCCTGGAGGAGGACAAAAAAGTAACACAGGTATGGGCCGTGAGGCTAAATTTATGGTAGAGGGGTCCTATAGGAGTGGAGAAGGCAGGGTAAACCCACAGGTAGGCTGCCATGGAGTCTGTCAGGAAAAAATATTTTCTACTTTCTGTTTTAAAACATATGCAATAAAATCATTTTTTTTCATAAATGTAGACCAAAATGGCATGCTGCTACATGTCTTTGGTAAAAATCCCAATAAGTGTATATTAATTGGTTTGCGTGAAAGTTATAGCATCTACAAACTATGGTACACTGTACATATTGGAATTTATGTAGCTTTAACCACTTGCCGACCGCTGATCGGCATCTGACGACGGCAAAGTGGCTCGTTCCCGCAAATCGCCGTCATACGACGGCGGCTGCGGGAACGTGTATAGTGAGCGCGCGCGCGCCGCCGGAGGTGCGCCCGCGCGCTCACTGTGTCCAGGGGGGGCCGGGGAGCGGGTGCGGCGGCTTCGATTGCCGCCGGCCACCCGCGATGGCCCCCCCGGAGCGAATGAGCGGAGGTCCGTGTATGTAAACACGGACCTCCGCTCTGTGTGAGGGGGAAGGGCTGTGATCACAGCCTTCCTTTACGTGAAGGCTGTGATAACTTCCCTTCCCCAGATAGGCAGTCCCCCATACAGTTAGAACACGCCCAGGGAACATAGTTAACCCTTAGCGCGCCCCCTGCAGGTTAACCCCTTCACTGCCAATGGCATTTACACAGTAATCAGTGCATTTTTATAGCACTGATCGCTGTATAAATGCCAATGGTCCCAAAAAAGTGTCAAAATGTTCCGACATGTCCGCTGAAATATCGCAGTACCGCAAAAAAACGCAGATCGCCGCCATTTTTAGTAAAAAATAAAAAAAAATTAAAAACCCCAAAAATGAATTCTCATCATCCGTAAACGCGACCACTTTTGCGCAAACCAATCAATAAACGCCGATTGCAATTTTTTTTATCGCAAATATGAGGAAGAATATAAATCGGCCAAAAACTGTGAAAAAAAATGTTTCTTTATATTTTTTTTTTGGATTTGTATTTTAGAAAAAAGTAAGAAATTTGGTTTTTTTTGCAAAATTGTCGCTCTTCTTTTGTTTATAGCGGCGATCAGAAATGACGCAGCGGTGATCAAATACCACCAAAAGAAAGCTCTGTTTGTGGGAAAAAAAGGACGCAAATTTCGTTTGGGTACAACGCCGCATGACGTAGCAGCGCCGAATCGCAAAAAGGGCTCTGGTCCTAAAGCTGGAAATCCTTCCGGGGCTGAAGTGGTTAAAGCAGCTCTGACTGCCTATCACATTTCTGGAGATGTTAAAATGTCAGGCCAGTACAACCCCCCTCCCCCACAAACGAGCCCTTTTTTTGAAAGTAGACACTCTAAAGTATTTGCTGAGCAGCATGATTAGTCCATGGAAGATTTTAATTTTTGCCACAAGTTTTTGGAAAATGCCCTCATTTTTTTTAAACAAAGTTGTCACTTTAATTAGATATTTCTCACACATGCCACGGGCATATGTGGAATTAGACCCCAAAACACACTCTTCTACTTCTCCTCAGTATGGGGATATCACATGTGTGAGACTTATTGGCAATCTAGCCACTTACAGGGGTTCAAAATCCAATGAGCACCTTCAGGCCTCCAAGGGGTGTTAATTACGCGTTCGATTTCCTGATTACCTATCACAGTTTCTCAGGCCCTAAAATGCCAGGACAGTACAACCTCCCCCCCCCCCCCCAAAATTACCACTTTTTGGAAAGTAGACTCCCCTAGGTATTTGCTGAGAGGCATGTTAAGTCTTTGGAAGATTTAGTTTGTTGTCACAAGTTTTTAGAAAATGAAAAAAGTGTTTTTTTTACATACAAAGTTGTCACTTTACTGAGATATTTTTCACACACATCACATAACCACATGTGTGAGATTTTTTGGGAACCTAGTCGCGACTGGGGACCCAAAATCCAATGAGCACCTTCAGGCTTTCAAAGGGAGTAACTTTTTGTTTTCCTGACTATCACAGTTTTGGAGGCCCTAAAATGCCAGGATAATACAAACACCCCTCAAATGGTGAGTATTTTGCAGATCTAATTTTTTGTCAAAAGGTTTTGAAAAATGAAAATAAAATATACATTTTTATTTTCCGCCCGCGTGAATGGAAGACAGGATTAATAGGCTATGTTTGTCCTTCCTTTTCACTACTAGTAGTTCTTCATTCGACAAGCAGGCTTTTTTCCCCTTTCTAAATGGGGTGATTAGGTTGCTTGGTGCCACACACTTTTTGAAGGAACAAATGTCTAAAAAGAGGCATAAAAGTTGTCCGCGTGCAAATGGTACACTATATAGAACAAGGATGACAACAAGTCCCACACACTCTTACCCCTGCTCCCTATAATTTTTAAAGTGGTATGTATAGCCTGTGGCCCTCCCACAGGAGAGGTTTTGACCCCATATCTACCATGCTTGCTGGGGAGATATTCCTTGTTTGCAAGCCTGCCAGTAAAATATAAAAGGAACTTGTCTATTCAGATGTTTTGTTGGGGCGTATACACGTGCAAATTTCTGGGACAGGTAATTTATGAGGGGCCAAATTTTGTGGAGCTAATCATAGTCAGGGTCACCCCGGGGATGACAGAGGTTATTATCACTGAAATGCATAAAATACAGTATTATCTCATATATTTTACTGGCCATTGTAGCAGCGAACATAGGCATATGCTGTATCAGGTCTGTGGACCGATATGACCACAGTTCATTCTTTTTTGTCATGCCCATGTTAAGGATTAGGCCCAAAAAAGTTTTAAATTCAGAAACCATGAAAGTTTTCCACTCAAATAACCTGGCAAGGTATGAATTTGGGTTGAAGCTATGTACTGTTGGGTATAAACATTACTTTGGTGCACAACCAAATTATAGAGGTCCTTGGTGAAAAAAAGTTCAAAAAAAGTCAAGGGGCATTGTTAAGTTTGCTATTTCTACCTGAAGCCTGGACTGGCTGTGAATGGGGGGATAATGGGTGCTGAATCAAGGGGCAGTTGGGGTTTGCAGGCACCTCTAGAAGGCTACTATGGGCCTGTGCTAAAATTCTTGGTGATTGTGGTTGCATTATGCTACTAGTGCTAGCCACCTCACCAGCTTGTACTGTACCACTTGTGCAAGCAAGTTCACATGCACCATGCACCAAATACTGCAGTGCTGGTGTCTAAAAGGCCAGGATGTACTAGGCTGCTGGTGCTTGCCAGATTACCAAAAAGTAGGGCTGTTCTAGTACTTGTGCTCTTCTGCATCTGAGCATAATCATGTGTTTCTAGCACTGATTTTAGCATGGGCCAAAAAGGGGAGGACGCAAGCGCCTAGTGCATTACCTTTAAAAATGGCACAGTTTATTAAAAAAGCCAAAAACATACTCACAAACATGAGTGAATACAGCACATTTAATAAATACTCCAGTGATGTGGGCATCAAGCCTCAGTGGTTGGTTGGAAAGCTAACATGTTTCGGGAGACAAGCCCCCTTCCTCAGAGCTCTCATGTTTGTGAGTATGTCTTTGTTTTTAATAAACTGTGCCATGTTTTAAAGGTAATGCAATAGGCGTTATAAACCTTCCATTTTTGTTTGTTTCTTCACCACTTCACCATTGTCTGAGCTAGCTGTCAGGGTGCTGCTGATTTTGTACAGGTTCACATTCTGAGCTTGATTCTGACAGTGAGGCTTCCCTTTCACTTTCATCTGTCATGCACAGAATCCTGTACACCTCCTCAGTAACTAGTGTAAATATAAGGAAAGGGGAAAGTATTGTGTTGAATAATGTCTCTAAGGAGAAACATACAGCTAATTCATATTATGCAGACATAGAGAAATTCTGACTAGAGTGTGGCAGTTATACCAATGTGGATTCCCAGACCAGTGATTTCTAAGATTATATGTTTAAAGGGACAGATCACAACAAGAGATAACAAACCAAAGGTTACAACTCAGCCCTTGTTTCGCCAGTGCCCATTTAGAGTGTATATAAAAGATTACACATCTTTTCATTACTGGCGAGGCAGGGGAAGGGGAGGGAAGAAGGGGAACACTGAGTAGAGGGCTAGTGGTCATTTAAGGGGGTGGCAATTATGTAGGTGACGCACAGCTCAATGGTGGATTAATTTTTAAGGAACACCTGTAGGTTTAACTCAGTGTTGAAGCCGTTTGGAATGAGCGATCAAAACTGAATATCCACTTCTTTTTTTTCTGTAAGAGAACTGTGTCATAGTCACCTCTTCTGTTTGGCAATTTTAAGGCGTAGAAGCCTTTGATTTTAAGCCCATCAGGTTGGCCATTGTGACACTTTGCAAAGTGCTCAGCAAGTGGTGTTTCAGGTTCAGGGGCTCAGATACTGGACAAATGCTCAATCTACTGAACTACAGTCTCAAATAGAAGAAAGTCTGAAATTACTTGAACCCTATAAGGATGAACCAGAGTTTGATAAACAAAATTAGATCTTGAAAATAGAGGCGATCAAAACGCAGAAAAACTTACGCTCAAGCAAACAAAGTTTCAAAGGGACCTTGAGGACTGGGTGAAGAACGAAATATTTGACTTAACGCAAAAAAGGGGATGCAGTGGTTAACATAGGGGTAGAAGATGGACACGCTCAGGATCCTAAGGGGCAATAAGCATGTCAGAAAGCAAAGATAAATCACCTTGATCCATCAGTTTTTAGGAGAGGAACAGATATCTCCAGAGATGACAGCCCCGGTAAAGGGAATCTTAAAAACCGGAGGAGAAAGAAGAGACAAAAACAGAAAAGGAACGTGCAGGAGAGGGCCAAACCTGGGGGAAACAACCAGAACGCAAAGTGAGACGAAGAAATGAATGAAACCCTTTCTGGGTGTGACCACACTCAGTCTAGCACCCCGCAAAGTGATAATACCACAAATACCATTATGAACCTGTCCAAGTTCAAATTACAAGACAGACACAAGAAATTGTTACTTAAAGGCTTCTCCCTCTCTCCAACTGTCTTAATGTACCAGTTTGAAGTCTTCAAAGACATTACACTTTTTGTGCGTAAGGTGTTGGTCCACCAGGGCACTAGTCAAGGCCAAACTGAGACCTCCCAGATCGATGAACAAGATAAGGAAGCATTGGCGATACTAACATCCTTACTGAATGAACATAATGATAATGATACATCATCCCCAATTCCTTCCAGTCCATGGAGGTGAGAAGTAAAACTCACCATTAAATCTTTGAAGATGCCACAATTCCGGAAGAATAGATGGCTGGGAGTCTTTCTAGATTTAGTTCAGGACAATCTAGACAAAATTGATTGGAAGAGAAATGAGCTGAATGACAATCTTGAGCATGATGAATGACTTGCTCTCCAACAATTAAAGGAAGTCCCTAACTTAATATTAAGAAAAGCGACAAGGGGGGGCAATGTGGTGTTGCTGACAGCCAATTACTAAGAGGAAGAAATTAGGAGATTGCCAGACGTACGAACGATTGACTTACGACCCATTTCCAGAACTAATCAAAGATCTCAAGCTCCTGTTTGCCCAGGAAGCCAACCTGATCTCAAAGAAAGAACATGAATTTCTGCACGTCAAAGAATTTAATACACCAACTATATACATTTTTCCAAAAATCCACAAATCTTTGGAAAAACCCCCGGGGAGACCAATAATCTCTTCAATCAAGAGTCCACTTGAAAGAACGGGAAAACATATAGACAAACTCTTGAAGGAATTGGTGATAAAAATGACTACTTATGTTCACGATACGAGAGATGTGCTGATCAGAATCCAGGACGCAGAAGTTTCCTCTGGGACCCTACTCATGGGGATGGACGTGGAATCACTTTACATGTCCATTTCCCCATCAGTGGGGTCTCGCTACAGTGGCCCACATTCTGGATAAAAACTTCCCCCACATGGGAAGTCAAAATGAATTCATTTTAGAGCTGTTGCACTTTGCACTCCACAACAACTACTTCCAGTTCCTTGGACCCAACTACAGGCAGATCCGTGGCACATCCATGGGTGCCCCATGGGCCCCTGTATACGCCTGCCTTCATCTGGGACTCTGGGAGGAGGAGGTTGTCTACGCTTCAGAGATGCACCTTGGTCATGCCATATTATGGCTAAGGTACATTGATGATGTCTTCATGCAATGGCTGGGTTCCACTGACACTTTGGAATGGTTTATGGCCAAACTGAATACAAACAACAGGAATATCCACCTAACCTTCTGTCACAATGCAAATCAAATAACTTTCTTGGACCTCTCAATACGGAATATGGAGGGACAATTGATATTTAAGACACACCGGAAGCCAACGGCTGCAACCACTCTGCTTGAAGCCACCAGTCATCATCCAAAGGTCCTAATTAAAGGCATTCCAACAGGCCAATTCCTGAGAATTTGCTTAAATTGTACACTGGAATCTGACTACCAGAAAGAAGCTACCCAGTTGTACCAATGATTCATAGACCAAAAATACCCACACAGGTGTCTAAGGAAATCAGAGACAAGCATTACAAAACAAAAGAGGGGACTTGCTCGCAAATAAAACACAACAACCATCGACCATTGTCTATATTGACCCTGTGCAAATCATTATGCCCTGAGGGTGCCAATGGAATAAGGTTCGAATGATGCTGGAAAGACATTGGGATGTCCTGACTTGCTCCTCACAGCTGGCAGAAATAGTTGGCCCTAGACCAGCCATGACAGCTAAAAGGGTCAAAAACCTTTCCGATGAGCTTGTCAAATCAGAATTTGCCAAACCAATCCCACGTACCTGGTTGACGGACTTACCACCTCTGAAGGGAATGTTTCCCTGAGGTAGATGCCATGTCTGTTCCTTTGTTGACAAGACTGACAAGTTCACGGATGCCAAGGGTACAAACACCTATCGGATCCTGCACCTTATAAACTGCAATTCCACCCGAGTGCTCTAAATGATTAAGTGCCCTTGCCATAAGATATACGTCGGCAAGACAAAACGCCAACTTAATATAAGAATTGGTGTGCATTTGTCCAGTATCCAAGCCCCTGAACCTGAAACACCACTTTCTAAGCACTTTGCAAAGTACCACAATGGCTAAACTGATGGACTTAAAATCAAAGGCTTCTACGTCTTAAAATTGCCATACAGAAGAGGTGACTATGACACATTTCTCATACAGAAAGAAAAGGAGTGGATATTCCTTTTGGGATCATTCATTCCAAATGGCTTAAACACATATTTAAACCTACAGGTGTTCCTTAAAAGCAAATCCACCATTGAGCAGTGTGTCACCTACATAATTGCCACCACCTTAAATGACCACTAGCCCTCTACTCAGTGTTCCCCTCCTTCCCTCCCTTTCCCTGCCTTGCCAGTAATGAAAAGATGTGTAATCTTTTATATACACTCTAAATGGGCACTAGCGAAACAAGGGGTAAGTTGTAATCTTTGGTTTGTTCTCTCTTGTTGTGATCTGTCCCTTTAAACATATAATCTAAGAAATCCCTAATCTGGATATCCACATTGGTATAACTGGCACACTCTAGTCAGAATTGCTCTATGTCTGGATAATGTGAATTAGCTGTATGCTTCTCCTTAGAAACATTATTCAACAAAATACTGAAGTTAACCACAAGATGGAGATCACTTGCAGTGACTATCTCTTTATTTGTAAATACATACCCCTGTGGGGGTGAAATGATCCATGAATCGGGCAGAAGTTATGTCATGGGATATCTCCCAGATGGGACTAATTTGAATCCTTTTTAAAGGACAGATAATGGAGTGTCTCCTTAACCCTGAAGGAACCAGCAATGCAGCTGGTGAAACGCGTTGGTTGTAAGCCTGCACTGACCCACGTCGCCCATCCATCCCGGGTGACACCATTCTGTAGCCTGGAGACATTCCAGTCTCACTATCAACCAGGAAGTGGAAACTGGAAGCAGACGAGTGGAACGTCAGCCGCCAGATCTCTCTACTCAGCCCACACTGAGAACAGGAGGTGGCACCAACTGATGCCCCCACTGCAGTGGGACATCAGAAGCAGCTTGCACAGAGGATGGGAGACGGCTTCAGCAGAGACCCCCATGGCAGCATGACTTAAGTGATAGAGCAGCCAACTGTGAGTGCGTCACTCTCCCTTGAATCTCCCTGGGAGTGAGCAGTTCTATGCATTGCTGAGTGCCCCTCACCAACATTGTCTGTTTGAACTTGCTGCCGTTCACCTCACATGTTCAAACCGGTACCTGGAGCTGCTGGGGACTGTTAATTGTCAGTGTAAATGGCATCTAGATTCATATCCTTGCTGTTCTCTGGCTCCCAATCCTCCCAATATCATTCACCTTCTGGAAATCTTATGTGGCTAATCCACCTACTGACTACATATTTTCCTATCTGTGAGAAACTGATATAGTGAGGAGTCACTTCCTATTCCACCCCACTACTGGTATTGCAACAGCCATATGCTGGTTATTGGAGGAAATTGGACAAATTTCCCCTGCTCCCTTCAAGCCAATTCTAGTCAGTGTTGCACACTTCCTCTCTAGTGTACCTTTTTTTTGGACATTTTGGGCACAAACTTTACAGGAAGCTAGCGAGGCCTATGGGAAAAAGAGCTCCTGGCTAGCAATCAGGGACTGCTTGTACACTAGAAATAAAATTAACTGCTAGCAGAGATCAGGCCTGATCTTGCTAAGATTGTGGTTTTGCAGACTATGAATCAGAGGCGGCAGTGATCAGAATTTTTTTTTTTTGGGACCCTATACTATTGGGGGCACTATTATAGTTCTGACCATGACCAGGATACTGATCTGGACACCAGCCGCGGCCCGTCTATTAGGGGAATACGCCCCCCATCCATGCGTCTGGCACCCTTATCTACATACAGGACACTGGAGGAATAGATTCCAATGGGGGAGTGTTTTTTTGAAGCACGTGATCAGAGCCAGAGGCTCTAATAGGCTTCACAAAAGGGTAGGCTCGGGGTGCAGAGCACTGTGCTCTGAGCCCACCCAGTTGTGTGATGATAGCGAATTAATATTTACTATTTTCACACAAACTCTCCTCCCCACCAATCAAGAAGCAGGTTTGTGACCCATTTCCCGATTGGCCAAAACATCAGGTGACTATTGGTTACCTAGGAGAAGGAGGAGGAGAGAGGACAACCACAGCAGAAGCCACGGAGGAAAGGACACCAGAGCTTGCAGCCACCCATCATGGTGAGGACACTGGAGCCGCAGCCTGCCACGCTAAGGCCACTGGAGCCACTGCCCGTAATCCACCGCCTGCCACCCGCCACCTAAATAGGGGAAGTGCCGGACCAACCGTCAGACAGGGGATAGTGCCGCACCACCGGCCGCCCGGGGGGTAGTTGTTTGCCACTCCCCCAAAAAATACCCACCAGCCAGCCACTAGACACTATACTAGTGATCATCGTGATCAGTGACTTACAGTGTGACTGTGATAGTATGGCAGACAATCTAACTGACATTGGCACTGTATTAATGACACTGACTGGGTGACAGGGATGATCAGGAGAGCAATCAAGGGGTTACCAGTATGCCTAACAAGTGTATGTATGCTGATTTTACTCACAGACTGGCTTTTTTTTCTGATCTCAGTTGTGAACGATCAGTGACATCAGAAAGCAATAATCAGCCAGATCTGGGTTGTGTGTTTACTAACACTCTGATTTCTGTGTTGTGGTTGGCCACAGCCATTGACAGGTTCACATCCAAAATCATTGGCTTTGAGCCTGCTGACAAACATGTCCTGTGTCCAATAAGCGTGTTGCATCTGTATACCCGGAAGTTTTCCCACAACGTACGAGTATATTGTGGGGGTAGAACAGATCTGCTGGCCAGCAGTAAAAGTTAAACTGCTGGTTGGTAAGTGATAAAATACAGTATCTGTTTGGCATTGATACATGTGTATATTATCTATTTTTACAATAGCTTTTTTATTATCCCAGAACTGATTTCCATAATTTCCATCCAATGGGCTTCCTGCTGAGTTTGCTGAGTTTGGGTACAGAGAATTTCAAAAGCATAAAGTATAGGTTTGGCAAACCTCAAAGCATTGGTGGCCTGCCCACGGGCTCCGTCCCCTATGCATGCGTTCGACCCCCTAGTTTACATGCGGGGTGCCTGACACATGGATTCCAAAGGGTTTTTTTTTAAACACGTGATTAGAGCCAGAGGTTTTAATAAAGGCCAGGACAGGACTGGTGATCCTATTGATTAGTGTATGTGTTCCACGCAGACGGATAACAAATTTTATCTTAGAGCTGCAGCCCTCACCGAAACTTCACCAAGTTGTAGTTAAAAATGGTGGATCTGGCGCGACTCTATTCCAGACTCTGCCTCTATCTTTTTTCTAATGGTCAAGATTAGCACAATGATGATCTAATTGGTTCATTAACCACTTCAATACTATGCACTTAGAACACTTTACTACCAGACCAATTTTCAGTTTTCAGTGCTGTTGCGCTTTGAATGACAATTGCGTGGTCGTGCGACGCTGTACCCAAACACATTTTTTATCATTTTGTTCCCACAAATAGAGCTTTCTTTTGGTGGTATTTGATCACCCCTGCGGTTTTTATTTTTTGCGCTACAAATAAAAAAAGACCGAAAATTTTGAAAAAAAAAAATTCTCTATTTTTGTCACAAAACTTTGTAAATAAGTAAATTTTCTCCATCACTGGTGGGCACTGATGAGGCTACACTGACAGGCACTGATGTGGCAGTACTGATTGGCACTGATGAGGCGGCACTGATGAGGTGGCATTGATGTTGAGGCACTTATATGCAGCGATGATGAGCACTGTTAGGCGGCA
>BLSH010082388.1:302912-325479 GCA_018402905.1 Glandirana rugosa
AATCGATAAGTATCCTATCAAATAGATATAAGGTGAATATAGTATAGTATTCTCTACAACTAAATAAAATAAGAGGATCAAAAATAAATAAAAAACAAAGTGGCAAAAGACGCTAATTAAAAGTAGGTAAATAATTCCGTCGTCAACAAATTGTGGTGGGATGAATAAATAAATAAATAATTGGTGAAGGGCTGGCGGCATACGTTTTACTGCCGGCCCTTCACCGAGTCAATAGGACTGACCTGCAGTATACTGCAGGAGTCCTATTGTTCGGCGGCGCGCGGGCCCCCCGCACGTAGCCATCAGGTCTGCAGACCTGAGTACAGGAAAGCCGATAAACGGCTTTCCTGTATTACACTGTGACCAGCCGTGATTGGTCACGGCTGGTCCCATGGTAAAGTGCTTCGGATCAAAGCACTTTACTGAGATCGGCATTGCGGGGGGTCAGACTGACCTCCCACACCACCGATCGCCGCGATGCACGCCCCCCGGGCGCGCGGCGGCTTGTTATCCTGAGGACGTCATATGACGTCCAGTCAGGATAACTGAGCCACTTCCCGGCCGTCATTTTGCATACGGCGGTCGGGAAGTGGTTAATAAATAAATAAATAAGTAGGGTGGTGTTAAACAACTGCTGCCTTAATAAATGGATGAAAATTAATCGCAGAAAACGGTGAAACAAAAAATAAATAAAAACTAGGAGAATAAAATAAATCAACATCTCTTATGATATGATATAAGTGGAATATAGATAAACTATCCTATGAATAGCTAATTAGTGATGTGTATGGTGTTCCCGTGAAAAGCTAGTGCATCACAAAAAATTGATGTAACTTGAATAAAATACACTCACAATATTGCAGATATGCCGAGCATGTATAGTCCTATCTACCCAGCTTCCCATGGGCGGCTCCATACGTCTTACGTCACTTCCAGTAAACCACGGTGGAACGCAGACAGCACTACGGCTGACCCAGGAAGCTGGGTAGATAGGACTATACACGCTCGGCATATCTGCAATATTGTGAGTGGATTTTATTCATTTTAAACATTAAAAGCTAGTTTAACATACTACACCAGATAGAGGCTCCTCTTTTACATGCACGTTATCTGGGGGAGAAGCCTGGCCTGCGAATATACTACAGGATTATTTGAGAATCTTACGCTGACACCCCCTGGTGGGGAGTTCTGTTCAGTGAGTGTTTTCATGATTGGGGAGCACAGAGCATGAAGCAGATTCACCTGGCACACATGAATGGATTTAAGTGAACACTTGAGAATCCTCTTTTAAGTGTTTCTCACCAATTTCGGACTGTTTATATATATACATGGCACAGTTCACATCACTGGTTTATTAATATATATTTTTGGAATTGCTGATGTAATATTGCACTCAAATTCATATGATCACTTTTTAGGTATTAATTTATAACAATTTGTTATTTACTTATTTATTTATTTATTTGTTTGTTTACACAGTGATTTACATTTTGGGTTTTTAGGTATATAATCACGTATTATATCAATTTATTTATTTATTCACTTATTTATTCATTCTTTATCATACATATTTTTGTATTTATATTTTGCCTCTACACCAATTTAAGATAGCTTCAAGTTACATCAATTTTTTGTGATGCACTAGCTTTTCACGGGAACACCATACACATCACTAAATAGCTATCCATAGGATAGTTTACCTATATCCCACTTATATCATATCATAAGAGATATTGATTTATTTTATTCTCCTAGTTTTTATTTATTTTTTGTTTCACCATTTCCTGCGATTCATTTTCATCCATTTATTAAGGCAGCAGTTGTTGTTTAACACCACCCTACTTATTTATTTATTCATTTATTAATGAACCAATTAGATCATCATTATGCTAATCTTGACCATTAGAAAAAAGATAGAGGCAGAGTCTGGAATAGAGTCGTGCCAGATCCACCATAAAATATACCAGGTGATCTTATTGGACACGGAGGAGGGGGAGATGCAAGGCGAAAGTCGCCATGATGCAGATGAGGGGGAGACGCGATGGAAGCCTCCGCCCATAGGAGTGCTGCACGCCTGTGACCTAGATGGGGTAAGTGTAGGGCTGCATGACTGACCAACCACCCACTGGGGGGGTGGGGTGTGGGTGACCCGACCAACTGACAGAGTGGGGGGTGCCGCCACCCCCCAAGAAAAAACTGTAACAGGTACATCTGAGCTACTACCTCCGGTGCAATGTCTGGTGAGCCTCATGAACACAGCACTCAGCCTGTGAAATCTCTGTAAACCTCCATATAGTTCATGCAAAAAAGGAGAAAGGCTTGTGCTACGGAAGTCGACTAAAACATAATTTTGTTATTGCATGTGAACAACAGTCAAAAGAGACAACGTGTTTCAGCTGTCAGGCCTTAATCAATTACCGCAATCTACTGGTTAATCGCAATCTACAGGTTGTTGACCCCTACCTTATTTTATGTTTATTATAATTTTAACATACATTTAGATCAGCATGTTTTCTGATGCATTGCTTTGTTTAAAAAAAGACCATAATATATAGACTGTGAACGTTATAGAGTCTACACACTATGGTATATATATTTGAAATGTATCAACCCTTATGTTCTGACTGCTTAACTCATTTCTTGAGGCCCTAAAATGCCACGACAATGCAAACATCCCCATATTGTTGATTAACAGGTCATGGTCAGTTCAGGTGGCAAGCAGAAATGTGCTAAGTATGAAGGCAAAGGATCAATCCAGGCAGCAGACAGAAACATGGTCAATTAACAGGCAAAATGTCAGTGCACAAGAGTCAGTACAAAATATGGATGAACAGGGTCAACCACAAAGGAAAATAGCATAGGACTTTAGGATTGGTATGAGGTCTAAGTGAGCACAGACTACAATGATTAAAATGAGTTCTTTATTCTTACATGTTTAAAATCATATTACATAGAGAGTAATTAAGGTGGAATAATAATCAATTGATTATTATTCCACCTTAATTACTCTCTATGTATCATTGTATGTATAGACACATATACTGGAACTAATGTGCATGGTCGTTGTTCAAAATCTTTTCCAAATATGATTTTAAACATGTAAGAATAAAGAACTAATTTTAATCATTGTAGTCTGTGCTCACTTAGACCTCATACCAATGCTTTAAAGTTCTATGCTATTTTACTTTGTGGTTGACCCTGTTTATCCATATTTTGAACTGACTCTTGTAATTCAGGATGGGATTGGTCTAGGGTCTCATACACTGATCGTATATAAGCTATCATTTCAGTGTCAGTGCACAAGAGATCAAATACATGCAAATGGCAGGCACATGAGAAACACCCTCACAATACCTTAACTAATGTCTTAGTGAGGTATAGTAGCAATGTTAGCAGTCCTTTATTCCATCTTTAGTGTATACATGTCATTTTGGGGCATCTTACGTCTATTCGGGTATAAGGGAGACAATCAGGTAATTGTCTCCCATGCAGCCTTCCGACCGCATCAGATTTCTTCTTGATATTTTAGGAAGAAGCCAGACCATATGACATATTAATCATGCATGGCCGATTAAAATAAGTACATTTTTTCTACTAGTAAACAGACCTTGGGGTTGCCAGATAGGGGTTCCTCATCGGGTTATTGAAATCTACACCTCCAATGAATAAATTATATTCAAGAACACAAAGAGGTTTTTGGACCAGAAAAGAACTTGAAAAAGAGTTTGTACTGAGGTGTCTTGGTGAGAAAAGTGCATAAACATCCCCCTTATACCTTCCATTTTATTGCTAATTGTTCCTTATTGTGTAAACTTGCTGACCTCCTTTTCAGCTTTATGGTGACAAGTCTTTGTGAAAAATCTTTGTAATTTGGTTGCACCTTGTACCCCAAGCTTCAGTTTTCTGTAGAAAAAGGTATCACTATACTGTATGTGGATACTCTTTGTACTGATTATGTATATAGGACTGAGAGCTGATATTCCTGAGAATAAGACACTTAGGGGTTCAATTACTACAATTGGAGAGTGCAAAAGCTGGTGCATCTCTGCACCAGATTTTTGTCAAAGCTTAAGTGAAGTAGCTGGAGTTAGAAGCATGGATACCATGCAAAGCTACACCAGATTTTGCATTCTACAGTTTTAGTAAATCAAGCCCTTAACATTTAACACACAGTGAATATGCATACCTGCTCTAATGGCTGCATCTAGGAATGTGTTTCAATTCAAAATGTCTCTGGGATGGTTAACTGTGTGTTAACAATTGCCTGTGGGTGTAATGGATAAGGTGGAGACAACTTTGAGGGTCTTGCATCTGAGTTTCACACCACTTGTTATATATACTGTTTGGAAACATCTAGCAGAATTTGTCCTCTATTTAATAAGAACTTATGCCTTGACTGCCATTTTTCAATATCTGCCATTAACCACTTCCCTACCGCCATATTCAGAATATGGCCGGGAAGTGATTGAGTTATCCTGACTGGGCGTCATATGACGTCATCAGGATAACATGACGGTGCGTGCCTGGGGGGGGAGGCGTGCATTGCGGCGATCAGTGGTGTGGGGGGGGGGGGTCAGTCTCCATTGGAAGCACTTTACCATGTGATCAGCCGTGACCAATCACGGCTGGTCCCAGTGTAAACAGGAAAGCCATTTATCGGCTTTTCCTGTACTCGGGTCTGCAGACCTGAGCAGTGGAGAGCCGAGTGGCTGCTCTACTGCCAGGGGGGGTTTTTGCTGATGGTTTTTCAGTGCAGCCCCCCCTCGAATTGCCACCCTAAACCACCAGGGAGCCTGCCCAGGGACCACCATGGATGTGCCCACCCCGGACCACCAGGGAGTTGATCAGGGACCACCAGGGAGCCGTTCAGGACCATCAGGGAGACCACCCTAGACCACCAGGTAAAGGCACAGTGCCCAATATGGATGCCACCTTATGATTCCACCCTAGACTACCAGAGAAATGGCCCCATCAGTGCATCTGCCCACCAGTGCCCACCAGTGCCCCTATCTGTGTGTGCCAGTGCCACCTATCAGTGCCCACCAGTGCCACCTACCAGTGCCACCTACCAGTGCCCATCAGTGCCACCTATCAGTGCCTAGTGCTGCCTATGAGTGCTAATCAGTGCTGCCTATGAGTGCCCATCAGTGCCGCTTATCAGTGTCCATCAGTGCTGCATATCAGTGCCTGTCAGTGCTGCATATCAGTGCCACCTATCAGTGCCCATCAGTGCTGCTTATCAGTGCCGCCTATCAGTGCCCATCATTGCTGCATATAAGTGCCTCATCATCAGTGCCCATCAGTGCCACCTCATCAGTGCCACCTCATCAGTGCTTATCAGTACTGCCTCATCAATGCCCGTCAGTGTAGCCTCATCAGTGCCCATCAGTGATGGAGAAAATGTACGTATTTACAAAGTTTTGTGAAAGAAACAGAGAAAATGTTTTTTTTCCAACATTTTCTGTCTTTTTTTATTTTTAGTGCAAAAAATAAATACCGCAAAGGTGATCAAATACCACCAAAAGAAAACTCTGTTTGTGGGAACAAAATGATAAATAAATTGTTTGAAAGCTGAAAATTGGTCAGGTAGGAAAGTGTTCTAAGTGCATAGTATTGAAGTGGTTAAGGATCATCATTGGGAGGATATTTGCAGTGTTTATTCTTCCATTGCTATTAAGCAGCAATCATCAATTTTATGCTACCTGTGTAGATAGTTTACTGTTCAAAATTTGGTTTTGTACAATTGCTGATTCCTATATTTTTGAGCTGCATTGTTCATTATTTCTAGTACTAAATGCTAGTTTAGAGGGAGTTTCTTCAGTGTGGAGAATTGTGTAAAATAATTACGTTCTTTTTTCATGGCAACATAATGTATGTACATTTTTGGTCGCACTTGCTCAATCCATTATAGTGCACACATTGGGGTTGATTTAAAGTAGAGAGTTCACAATCTGGTGCAGCTCTGTATGGTAACCTATCAGCTTCTAATTTCAGATTTTTAAATTAAGCTTTAACAATACAACCTGGAAGCTGATCAGAGGGGATGCTAACGTAAGTGTCTTCTTCTGTGTCCGCAAAGCGTGCCGGAGTTGCAGATACTGAAAGAATAGTTTGGGGTTTAACTGGAACTCAGTACAAAGTTAGTCATATGGTTTTAAAATATTATCCTGATAGAGTTGAGGAAAGAACCAGATCCCCCTACGCTTCCAAGCAGAGAAGCCCTGTAGTTTAGCCAGCTCTAGGAAATTCGGGTTATCCCATAAGGGGGTGAAACATAGCGGACCCCTAATCGCTAGGGCGATCTTTGTCGCCTGCCATACTTTCTTGAGCAGAGTCGCCTTAGACGAGGAGGGGGGAAGGGACGGGAGATCCATCTCCAGGTGAGAGGAGGCCGAGAGACCTGAGGGCCCCCGGGCCACTATTTGTGCCACAGTATTCGAGCTGTTGACCTCCCCCCAGCCAGCCAGCTGCTGCAGCTGTGCAGCCAAAAAGTAAAGTTTGGTATTGGGGACAGCTAGACCCCCCTTATCTTTACTAAACTGTAGATTATATAGGCTTATGCGGCTACTCTTTCTCTGCCATATGAGATCTCGGAATTATGTGTCTATAGTCCTAAACCATTTGTTAGGTACCCACATGGGGGAGTTTTGCAAAATATAAATGAGCTGCGGGGCCCAAATCATTTTTATTAAGTTGACCCGTCCCACCACCGACAAAGAAAGTTTACACCAGGCCAGACCCTTTTCCCCTTGTCTATCCAGGAGCGGTTTCAGGTTTAAGCTGATATAGTCAGTGGGGGTCGGGTACACCACCACCCCCCAAGTATTTAAAGGAGGTGACAACTGTGATTTGAGCCACGTCTCCTGGGAGGGGCCCCATCAGAGGGTCAAGAGGCATCAGGATAGACTCTGACCAATTAATGTTGAGGCCGGAGTAACGGTCGCATTGTATAATAATATGCATGGCCGCACGGAGCGAATCCTCCATGTCGCCAAGGTATAGAAGCGTGTCGTCTGCATACATAGAGACCTTATCTTCCAGGGAACCCCTCCGTAAGCCCAAAATATCTGACATATTCCTAATTTTTATGGCCAAAGGCTCCACCACTAGGGCGAACAGCAGGGGCAACAAGGGGCACCCCTGTTGCGTGCCCCTGCAGAGAGCAAATGCTGGGGACAGTGTTCCATTAATTCGCACCCTGGCCAAGGGGGCTAAATACAGCACTTTCACCCAATTAATAAAGTTAGGTCCCAAACCAAAACTCTCCAGGGTTTCCCAGAGGCAGGGCCATTCCACACTGTCAAACGCTTTAGCAGCATCCAATGACAATACGGCCCTGCCTCTCAGATCATCCACCGGTACCTGTAAATTCGGGAACAAATGCCTGATATTGTCCACTTTGGACCTAGTGGAGATAAATCCTAACTGGTTCGGGTGGATCAGTTTTGCTATCACCCTGGAGAGTCTGGCAGCCAGAGCCTTGGCCAAGAGTTGTATATCAAAGTTTAAGAGCGAAATGGGTTGGTATGAATCGGGCAAGAGTTTATCCTTTCCTGGCTTGGAGATCACGACCACTATGGCCTCGTCCATAGAGGCCAGCAATCGTTCCATACTGGCTGCCTCCTTAAATGCCTCAAGCAGCAGTGGGAGAAGGACCTCCCCATACCTCAGGTATACCTCTGCTGGGAGCCTATCCGCTCCCAGTCAAGTCCTCGATCGTGATCGGGAAGTCCAGAGCCATCCTATCGGCCTCCGACAGTGCGGGGAGTGTAATATCACTAAAATATGACCTCAGCTCCTCCACTGGGGCCATTCGTTTTGAAGAATACAGATCCTCATAAAACTGATGGAAAACATTGGCTATTTTTGCAGTGGTGGAAACAACCCGGTCATAATAGATGTAATAATGTAATAATACTGGTGTCCCCCTGGGACCTAGCTAGCAAAGCCAGCAAGTGGCCTGTGTTCTTCCTCTCCTCAGTACTCCTGTTGCAAGAAATATCTATTTTTTTCCGCTGCAGACAAACCTATTGTCTTGTAAAGTGCCTGTGCCTCCAACCACCCAGCTCTGGTAGTAGGGTTGGGGTTCTCTATCATTTTATGTTCTCTCTCCCATAGGTCATCCCGTGCCCTGTTTTCCCATTCCCTGGTACCAGTTTTGATTTTTGCGATTTCCCTAATGAGACATCCCCTCAAAATGGCCTTCAGGGAGTCCCACACCACAGCAGCCCTGGCTGACCCCCTATTTAGATTAATAAATTCCCCTAGTGCTCTAGGGATAGTATCCGTGGATGAGAACAGAGTCAGCCAGAATGGATTCAATCGCCATATAGGCCTGGGAGTCAAATTAATACCACTCAGACGCACCCAAATAGGAGAGTGGTCCGAGAGCGATCGTGGCTCATATGCCAACTCCAGGACATAAGGGAGCATGGAAGTGCTACCCAGCCCCAGATCTATATGGGAAAGGCCTCCATGAGTGGCTGAGTAGCAAGAATAGCACCTATCCAGCCTATGCCGTTCTCTCCAGACATCTCGCAGACCCAGCTCCTCAAGCAAAGAGGCAAAAACATTTCTCCCTCTAGGCACGAAGGAGTCGCTGCCCAGAGTGAATATCCCGTCCAACTGGGATTCTAGAACATCGTTGTAGTCCCCGAGAGCGATAACGGGAACATTAAGGTATAAAGCTATAAATTGTGCTAGTTTTTTGAGAGGGTCCGGAGAGAATGGGGGGTGGCACATATACTGATGCAAAAATACATAAAAAGTTATTCATTTTACATAAGAGAAAAATGAATCTGCCTTCTCCGTCAATCTGCTGCTGCAATGGTATAAATGATATCGATTTAGAGATTAGAATACTTACTCCCCTAGAATATGAAGAAAATGTTGAGTGAATTTGGAGAGGAAATTTCTTACTACGCAGCAGATGGACGGAACTAGCCTGCAAGTGCGTCTCCTGGAGACACACTATCTACGGTTGCCGCCACGCAAAATATTTAAACATTGCCATATGCTTCATGTTATCTTTCAGTCCCCTTATATTCCAGGTAAGGATTGTTAGACCCCTATCCTTGCTGCCATATTTAGCAGATTGAAAATATACGAAAAATCCTGGGATGATCACTGTCCCATAAGGAATGTGCACACAGTTCTCAAGTAGCCAGTGCAGGCATGACCTGTCATGTGGCTTCCAGGAATTCTTTTTCTCCTTCCCTCCTCCAGAAATAGCAACAGAACTCCACCTAGTGTGCAGGTAAAGTATGGCTCGGCTTGGACATAATGCAATAAATCCCATCAGTAAAGAAAATATAAAAACAGGAAATAGAGCAAACGTAGTCCATCCTGAGTGTAGGTTATACATCTTGGATCCATGGACCAACAGGTTCCAACTGTACACTGGGTGTTCCCAATCAACCCGGGTACCCTGTCCTCCCGCGGGGCTCCATAGTAGCCTAGCCAGACAATGGGCCTTGTGTAGTGTTTGGTAACTGCTCCATAACCAAACCAACTGTTCGGACTGTGTCGAAACAACAGCTTCAACAAGAGCAGTCATTCAATAGGGGGTATGGAAGCAAATGCGCAGATAGTGTTGCCTGTGCTGTGTTAATGTTCAAAGCACCTTAACCAGGTTAGCAAGTCAGTATCCTAAGGGACCCGGTTTTGTCTCAGGGTCCTCTCTTCCCTATCAAGCCATTGCATGGTGGCTGGTGGGTTATCAAAGAAGTGAGAGTTGCCATTTACAATCACCTTCAATTTTGCGGTATAGAGCATAAAATATTGTATGTTGAGTGCACGGAGTCTCTTTTTTATGTCCAGGAATTTGGCTCTACATTTTTGGACTTCTGCAGAAAAGTCTGGGTACAGAGAGACCCTGACATTATCCACTTTGAGATCCGGGGTGGTTCTTGCTTTAGCCAGGATAGCGCCTCTATCTTTGAAGTTCAAAAGGCGGATCAGGAAAGGCCGTGGAGGTGCGCCATGGATCGGTGGCCTAGCAGGGACTTGGTGGGCCCTCTCCATTGTGAACATGGGTGAGAAGGAGTCTTTACCAAATGTGTCCATCAACCAGGCCTCAATGAAGGCCACTGGGTTCTTGCCCTTCGACCATTCAGGAATGCCCACCACCCGCACATTATTCCTGCAAAGACGATTTTCCATGTCCTCCAGTCTGGATGCGTTAGCGGAGGACACAGATTGCAAATATCTAACATCCCGCTGCAATGGCTGCCAGCCATCCTCTAATAGCTAATCCAGCCTTCCACAGCCGTGGTGCGCTCCCGCAACTTCTGCATGTCGTGGCATACCAGGGAGATCTCCACCTTCATCCCCTTCACCTCACCGGTCAGGTCAGTGATAGCCACATTGCAGGCGGTAACCGCCGCAAAAATGTCTTTCAGTGTGGGCTTTTTCGCTGCGGTGCTAGCTAGTGAAACGGCCGCCATATTGGAGGCCTGGGTACTCACATGCGACGGAGTGATCGTTTCACCCAGTAGCCTGGGGACTCCATCCAGGGACTCCGGCTCCTCATCCATCATGTCCATACCTGGGTCACACAGCACCGGCGGCGGAGGATCTTTGCTGTCCCTAGCGAAGAGTCTCTGTGCCGCTTATTTGGGGTGGGAAGCCGCCATCTTGACCCGGCGTGTCCGTCACAGCCTTAGAGCACGTCGTTCACTTGGACATGGCCAGCACAAAATAGTCACAGGGATGGATAGCAGGGAGTATGCTCGATCCAACGTTACCCTTCCCAGGTCCATATGTAGCAGGATGGCGGTGCAATGTGCAGGATTCCTCAGGATCTTAGGCAGAACTCTCTGCTGCGCTGCCTACTCCATGCCGTGCATAACCACGCCCCCTAATCAATCATTTTAATTCGTTTTTTTTTTTATGGAGGCAAATACAGTCACATAAAACAATAAAACAAACATATATTCATTACCACAATCCAGTATATAAAGACTTCAGTCAGTTAAACAATGCAACGTAATTGCAGTAGGCTGATCAAATTTGACATATGACAGAGGGACTTATATTCTCCTAACATAAACTATGGAGAATAAACAGGAAGTGTGTCCCTGTGCCTAATTTTTTTAAATCTGACCAATCATCACACTGCAACAAGCTTCCTAAATTTCTCCACCCCTATCCTGATCCCCTCGCATCCACCTCTCTGAAACCCATCCCACGTCAACTATGCCTACCCCCACCCATCCTAACTATCCTGCCCAATTAACCTTGCATATTTTCACCCCACTTATGCTTTTCAAACCCCTGTTAATTCCTTTCCACCCTCCACATAATTTCCAACCTGACACAGCCCATTTCCATCTTCAATGTCCCCCCTTCTTCTTTTCCCTCCACCCATCTTCGGGATCCTCTTATATTCATGCACTCTCCTCCTTCTCTTATCCCCTCCAAATTTACACTTCCATCTTCCACCTTGCCTCACCTTCTTTTTCCTCTTTTGCTATTTTAGATATTGTTAATTTATATTATCATAGTTATTATCCTATTTTTGCTGCAAATAAAGCAAATTTACACATTTACCTAACAGGTGTATATTGTCCCATTTGAACAAAAGTAGAAAGGGGTCAATGTTGTTTTTTTACTTAAGAAGTGGAGCATGTTCAGTTTCAAAGCAATTTTTCATCTTATTAACGAAAACCCAGATAACAATAAAAACCACACAGCAGTTGGAATACTTCTTCACTTCATCCACATCTACAAAAAGACATTTTTGCTTGATATACACTTTAACATAATAGGATAGGATAGCAGGAGAGTTTTCAGCATAGCCAGTACACTAGTACGGATTATTGCTGTGAATAGAAATTGTTAGGCAAGAGCAGCAGTGTAGGGAACCAACTTTAAAGCTGAACTCTGGGAAATCCAAATGATGTAAAAATGCAAGAACTGTGCTGGCTCCTATGGTTGTCAGCTTAGCTAAAGAGTAGAGGTTTGGTAAGGGAGTTACTTACCACTTGAGTAGAGAATAGTTACCTGGCAATTTGATTTTTTCACTTAGCATGGTGAATGTAAATAAAACCCTCAAAAACATGCATGGATGTGAGAGAAAATATAATTTTGGCTTGCACCTGATTGGATGAGGTCAGCACAGCTTTATCTCCTTCACTAAGCTATGTGCAAACTCACTTTGCACAATGAACATACTTTACTCATGTAGTTGGCAAAATGAAAAAAAGATTATTGATTCAAAAACCAAAAAAAAAAAAAAAAAGGCAAAATCATTTACAAAGAGAACATACTCTACTCCTTTAATAATTCAACCCCTTTGAATTACAAAGGATAGAGTACTGTTAAATGAACTACAAGAAAATCAGAAGACAAGTAATTAATTTCAAAGAAACGTTTGCCATTTGGTAACAAGAGTAAACGGGGGACGGGGAGGAGTTCCATTCTGTGTGTCAATGGACACACAAAGCAGGGTTTGGGGGTAAGCACGTATGAGTGCCTCCATAGCAAGTTGCTTGCTGTGGGGGCACGTTTGGGGGGGGAACCAGGTGCACAGAAAGGGGTCCTGAGAAAAAAAGGTTTGGGGCTACTTTGAGCCCGCTGTTGCAAAGAGCAGGTAAGTATAGCTTGTTTGTTATTTTTTTTTTTCATTTTCCTTTAGTATCATTTTAAGTAACAATCTGGATCCCAGAGAAAATACCCAAAGCCTAATTAAGCACAAAACTGACACTATTACAGAACTAAGCTGCTTCACCCTTTGTATATGAGTGGAAGCTGCACAAAATCTAAAACTATAAAACAGGGGAAAAAAAAAAAAACAGAAACCAATAGTGCAGTATGTAAGAGATGTATTGAACACAAAAATGGACACGCAGTTGAAATTGTACTTACAGAGTGAAAAGAGAGGTGAAGCAGTGTAATTGTATGGCTGGTGCATAGACTTCTAGAGCACCTGTCAGCGTGGATCATTATGAAGCCAATTGCCTGCATAAGAAGCCAACCCAAACGCTGCAGCCTGTCAGTCCTCTCTGATCCTAGGAACAGCCCAATATTCTCCTTCTCCACCTTGCATGTATGGTGCACAGAACATGTTTCAGGGAAGCTCCTCCCCTTCCTTAGCTAAGCCCAGCAGGAATGTGTTAGTAGTGCTTTTTTTTTATTCCCCTGAATATTTATTACAATTTTTAACATAAAAAATAAAATACTGAAAATCGAGGGCAGCAGGCCAGCACTGAGGGTGTTTTATCTTCAGCCTTTGTTCTAGGGTGGAGATTCTGCAGTGTTACCTCAATATTATTTCAACCAATTCCTGTTGGCTAGGCTGTGGCAGAAAAACAGATCTTCAGGTGACAAATAATAGATAGTAGACACAGGATCTCTGCAATCAGACTCCAGTGGGCAATGGACCTCCTCCAGGCTGTCGTTCCTGCTTCTGCCCTCAGGGAATGCTATACGAAAAGGCACAAAACAGAAAAAGAATAAAAAGCATTAAAATGAGAATCCATGAACACACAATTCATGTACCTCTTCATTCTGCCTTCACAATTAATATGAACATTTACAAATTTTAGGTTCATATTTAAGCATCATTGTAACTAACCTAATGCTTTCCCAACTATAGTTTCTAGAATATGGTATTCCATTGTTTTTCTTAGTGTTAGTATGTGAAAATAGCTACATTGCAGTTTGTGGCCCATTTAACCTCCACAGTAAGGGCAATAATGAGTATTTTCCTATATTTAACATTTTGTCAATTGTCAAATTTGTGTTTAAAAAAACTGCATACAGTACATGTTAGGCACATTTTTTAAATTTAATTTATCTTAGTTAGGCGTCTACTCTATCTCGTTAGGAGACTATCTCTGCACTACTTGGTTGTACTCTGTGCCCTCTCTTGCTGAGTACTTGGAGAATGCAGACACTGCAGATTTCACTGTTGTGTTGTAACACAAATGACCCCCCCCTCCCCAATCCAAAAACATTAAAGAGGGAACTAGCTCTTGTACCACCTCACAGATATCTTAGAAGATACAAACATCATTACCTAACTGACCTTCCTAACAATGTAATTAGGTGTAGCATTTCCATGGGCACACAAAGGAATAGAATACACAAAACTTGGTATGGCATCACTGGCACTGCAGGGCTGTTATCAGTGATCTACTCTATATCTTCTGGGCATGCCTTGCACTACAGTCCTTTTGGGCTCACGTACATCAGATTGTTCAAAAATTCACCAAACACTCTATAGCTAAGGTCCCGGCATATTTCTTCCTCCACCACAACACAGTTTTACTCAAAGTCTATTAAAAATCATTCATTTGGTCAATGCAGCATGCTCTTATATGTCAGTGAACTGGAAGTCCCATACACCAATACAACAATTTTACAATGGCTGCACTGAATTGATGACATTATACTGACTGTCTGACCAATTCAATGAAGGATTCCAATGACAAATTTAGGAACACTTGGTTCTATTAGTTAGCATTTACATGTACAGATGAATACAAACATATTCTTTCTGGGTAATGACCTTCTTGCACCAAGTGATTGTATACCATATTAGCATGGGAATTTAGGTTCTCCATCCTATTTTGTTTGTTGGCTCCGGTACCCTTCTTGGATTGGGGAAGGGAACTTCCTACCTAGAGGATTTCTCTCTTTTTCCTGACTCTCATCCTCTGTCCGTTTTATCTTTTCTAATGCAGGGACTAGCATCTCCCTAGTTAGGGTGCAATTCCAAGTATGCCTATGCTGTGTAGAGATGGGCTGAACGACCCTCTGTTTGGTTTGCGCCGGAACTCTACAACATCACAAAAGTTCAAAGCCGAATAACGAAGCCCATTGAAATCTATTGGACACAAACTGGAAAAATCAGTGCCCATTTTGAGGGCTTAGATGCAAGTTATTGGGCATACAAAGGGTATGGAGGTAGGTGTACTGCCCTGGGGGACATGTATCAATGGAAAAAGGTTTGTAAAAAACATCATTTTTACATGAGCAGTGACTTACTGATGCTTAAAGTGAAATAATAAAAATGAAAAATTACTTTAAATATAATGCCTGGGGGGTCCCCATAGTCTACTTGTAAAGTAGCGCATTTGTACCGTGTATAGGACCTGCCTGGAGTCTGTTTTGCAGACTTTGGATAGAAGTAACGGTGTGGAAAAATTAGGCTTTGGGTGTAGGTGGTCCCTTCACACTTTAACCATGTAGAGGTACACTTGATGAAAACATGAATTGGCATTGCTGTCAAAAATTGAAATGATATGCACCTGTCAAACAGGTGTGGAAAAATTGGTCTTTGAGTGTTAATTGTGCCCATGAAACCTATACCAAAAAATGTATTCCAAATCAACACCCACAAAGCTAGGCAGCCTAGACAGTCTTCCACAGATTCCACATCCCAAAAACACTTAATCTGCAACATCGGAAGCAGGGGTTTGACAGCTACTGCTAATCCAGAAATGATTCATTTTGATAAATGTCAGCCGGTTAATGGAATCTGTGGACAGACACACTCTTTAATCTGTTACAAGCAGCACTGAATGTCTGTTCATAAAACACGCTGGATGCAGGGCAGCCCATCAGCTCAATTGCATACTGGGCAAGTTCTAGCCAGTGGTCTATTCTCATGGCCCAGTAACCCAGAAGATCATCTACTGGAAAGCTTTCCATGTCTGTTTTCGCCCATAGAAAATCTCCCACCATATGATGCAGAGGCTGCTGATGGGATGTGGAAGCTGACAGCCCTGGGCGTCGAGGACTCAAAAAATGTAGAAATGCGGAGTGCTCATGCGCAGAGATCCCGAGTATGAATGCCTAGACTCAGAGCTTCGTCCTGCTCTGGCCTTCTCAGCCCCACCACCATTAGCAGCCTAATCACCTTCATGCCTCCCTGGCCTCAATCGATCATGGAGTTACCCGGGACCCTCTCCATGTTATCGGAATCGGTCTGGAGGGACTTATCCCGCCAGCCCAGCTTCAGTCCCTTGGCCCCAGAGGAAGGCAAGATGGTGCCTGGCACACAGCAAGCTGCAGAGGACAGGGGAGAAGACATGGAGGCAGGCATGGATGCAGACACACAGGCTGCTCCCCTGGCTGGGTTTAATTCTGTGGGTTCTCTTCACCCTACTCTGCCATCTCTAGCTTCCACAGAATCTCTCCTGGAGAGAATGCTGGATGATCTCCTAGTTACTCCTATGAGAGACCCCGAAGCTAGCCCAGCTATGTTGGCCATATTAGGCCAAACTTCACCAGCAACCCCAATGGACTTGAACATTATGATGAATACCTTTTCTAAGATGCTCCCAGGGGCTTCGTGTAAACAGCTTCCCAAATTACCTCAACCATGCGAGCAGCTCTTCAAAACCTAGGCACTAGGATTGAGGCTATAGAACATAAAGTGGAACAGACAATCTCCAGGGCTAATAAGAATATGGCCCGCATACAGAACTTACAGGATTAACTGGACACTGCCATCTCCAAAACTGATGACCTGGAAAACTGTTCTAGGCGCTATAACTTTTGCATTAGAGACCTCCCTGAATCTATCAAAGATGTTCATTTAGAGGTCCGTGCCTTTATTAAAGACCTCATTCTAGACATTTTGGAACACAGCCTGGAGCTGGATAGAGCTCATAGAGCATTTCAACCTCCTCGCTCGGATGGTTTACCCAGGGACATAGTGGTCAAACCGCACTTTTATGGGGTGAAGGAAGATGTCATGCATATAACCAGAGATACAGAACAGCTCTCCATTCAAGGTCACCCTGTCATGTTTGCTGACCTGTCACCCTTCACTATCCAGAGGAGAAGATCATTAAAACCCCTTCTTCAAGTCCTTTTTCAGAAATCATTCAAGTATTGATGGTTGTTGCCTTTCTGTCTAACCTTTTCTTACAAGAATAAAATGCATTGGATTCTCTTCGCTCCATGATGGGGAATATCTAATGGTACAGCTGGGCCTGTTATCACTTGAACAGCTGTCGACTTCACTTCACAAGAACACCATAACCACTAAACGCCTCTCTCCGCAGAGCCCAATCACTCTGGTCTAGCGAAAACATCAACCAAAGAGATCTAAGGACTCTCACTCACTGTGTTAACCAGGATCTTTCCCCTTTTGTTTTTCTCATCCCCACAATTTTATTTTCCCTTTTTGAGGGATCTCAAATCTTTTACTGACTGATTGACCGTTCCTTATGGAACTCCCTGTTCTTTTTTGGCCCTTACAGGTGTAGGGACAACAATGTAACTCCTGTCCCTCACTTTGGTCTTTGTTTCACTGTTGGACATTCTGTTATTATTAGTGATCATTTGCTAGCTTGTTTGCCCTCATGTCAGAGGTGTTGGGAGTTGGGGGGGGATTTTCTAACTTGAAGGTCTGCTGGAAGACAATGTAAGTTGGGTACTAGTTTTCACATTTTTATAGGAATAGTTTCTTAGTTTCACATTTCAGGACCTTTGTTCTAGGGCCTTGGGGGGAGGCAGCATTCCAGTCAGGGGTGTCTCTCTCTTTTCTGGAGCCCCTGAGTGAAAGACATCCGGGGGCAGGAGATATTTATCTTCACAGTAACTTTTATTCCCTAGAGAAGGGTCCCCCCCACGATGAGCTAAACAGGGTGGTTGTCTGGGCTGGAGTGGATGTAGTGCTCGTCCGTCTGCCTTTACACTTTGAATGTTGATTCACATAGAAGTAGATGCTATTCTACCACACAGGCTGAAGTCTATATTGAAATGTGTTAGAGTGGGAATGGGCAGGTCTGTTCCCATCTCCCGGGTCCTGGGGAGGTCCACGGAAGGGTTTTTCCATGCTTTCCACGGGTTCTTTCTCTTTTTGGGTCTCTCCCATGTCTTTTCCTTCTTTTTACTTTTCTTTTACTCTTTTGGGCACTGGGCCTCGGTTCATGGGCGCATGGCTCAGAGGTGCTGACCCCTTTCCTACCTGGATCTGGTCAATCTTGGCTGAGTGCATCTGGTGGAAGGTAGGTCTCTGCTCAATGGCGCTTGTACTATCCTCTCTGATTCATGGCCCCGATTGAAGGAAATTCCTTGTCTATCCGAGTCGCTTCCCTCAATGTACATGTAAATTCAATGTACATGTAAATTCTCCATTAAAATGCCATAAATATTTCCAACACCCTCATTCCCAACGCATGGAGGTGCTCCTCTTACAAGAGACCCAATACCCTGAACAATATAACCCTAAATTTATCCACCCTAAATTTCCCCAATTCTACATAGCCAATGCGGAGGACAAGACTAAAGGGGTGGGTATTTTCTTCTCCAAAAAGACCACTTTCTCACATTTGCAGGAAATTAAGGACCCTGGTGGCATATACATACTCCTATCGGGATCTTTGGATGAAGCCCTGTATACCTTTGTCTTGTATTATGCCCCAAACCTTGGCCAAGCACCTTTCTTCTCTTCCATGATGGCTACCCTTTCTCCTCTTTTAGTGGGCACAGTTGTAATGGGGGGGGGGGACTCCAATTTTGCATTGAATCAGATGCTAGATAAATCAGGGCAAGGTTGTTCCTGACTGTTACGAACCCCTAACTAAAGTTTGATGACCTCTAAACTCATACATTCCCACAGGTTAGTGGATATTTGGAGGGGATTTAATCCAACCACAAAGGATTACATCCAATTTTCAGCACCTCACTAAACTTATACAATAATAGACCACATCTTTATTGGGTCCACCATCATTCCCTTTGTCACTCAGTCATTCCTCAGGGATACCTAAGTCTTGGAGGTTATTAAGAATCGCAAGAAGGGCTCTGTTCTGGGACCTGATGGGTTTTCATCCTGTTATAAAACCTTCACTTCCACTCTTGCCCCATATTTCATGCATTTCTTCTGTTCCCTTTTGGGGGGGGGGTCTACCCTGGATAGTGCCTATAATCTAATCTGGCCTATATTTTTGTCATCCCCAAACCGGGCAAAGACCACAAGGATGTAGGCAATTAAAGGCATATTTCCTTGATTAGCAATGATCTAAAATTTTTAACTAAAATCATGGCCAATAGACTGTCAGCATTTATAAGTGGTTATGTACACAAAGAGGTGGGCTTCATCCCAGGGAGACATGGACTGGATCAATTATGTAGAACTGTAGATGTAATTTTCCTTTTGCATGTGAAATGGGATGGGGGATCCCACCAAGAAGGGTTTTTGCTCTTGGCGGACCTACAAAACGCCTTTGATACAGTAGACTGGCCTTATCTGTTTGAAATTTTGTATAGATGAGGGTTTGGCCCACATTTTCTGAATATCTTACGAGCTCTATACTCTACTATACTATACTGGTGGTTCATAGGACAGTTCAACAGAGGAGGGCATGGAGGAGGAGGAGGGGTGAAGCTGACAAATCTAGCATCATCACCACCAGCTGTATGGAGACATGGTGGCAAAACAAGCTGCAGCACTGAGCCCTGTCCTGAATCCTTCCAAGTTGCAAGCAGAGTTACTGTGTTGTGAATGTAATATAGAATTCCTGACCATGCTTGCTGGATCACATGTCACCAGTAACCTGGACCTTGTGGCTGACTGCCTTGCCCAATGATGTCTTCCATGTGATGGTACAGAGCTGGAATGGCCTTACATGCAAAGAAATAGTGACTGGGAACCTGCCATTGTGGTACAGCACATTCTGCAAAATCACGGAAGGGGGCAGAATCCACAAGTTGTTGGCCTCATGTGATGTCAGAAGGGGCGGTGCTACCAGGTGACATAGCTGGGTGGCCTCGCCCCTTGCCCATACAACCAGCCTTAACAAGCAGCATACACTGAACCCTGATGGGGCAAAACTTTCGGGTGTTTGGCGAACAGCAGAACAGGCAAATGTTCGGCTTGAACTCATGCTAGGGCCGAACCGTTCGCCAATCCCTATTTTTATTATTGTGATACATGTAAATATATGTAAAAGGTGTAAAAATATTAATGAACAAAGCAAACAAAAACAGAAAAAAGTTTAACTATTAGTTAATAAAATAAAAAACAAAATCACCAGGAAAATTACAATTGAATGGAGAAGTAAAAATCAAAAAACCTAGTGGTGATTAAACATCACCAAAAGAAATCTCTATCTGTCTAAAAAAAATTATAAAAAAAACATATGGTTAGAGTGTTGCATGCCTGAGTATTGTCACTCAAAGTGTGACAGTGCTGAAAGCTGAAAATTGGCCTGGACTGGAAGGGGGTGAAAGTGTCTGGACTTGAAATTGTTAAAATTTCACTGCAGTAAACAAAAAAATGTCATTCTTATTGGATGTATTGTCAGTGCTAATTTCTGATCAGTTGGTTGCTGTGCTTAGTGAACTTTCTAAGTTTCCTTTACTTTTTCCTAGACTGACCCTGCTCCTTGTGTGTAGGTGGTATTTGTAATAGGTTATTTAACTATACTGTAGACTTTAGGGGTCATATATGTAAAGCAGTGAATGTGGCATTCACTAAACTTTCACTGGTGGTGTATCAATCACTGCCCTTTAAACCACATGCACCAAGAATATTCACCTGCAGTTAACGTTTTTTGAAAGCCAGAATCACTGCTTTTTAAATATACCCCTATAAGTACGGTATATAATTTGCTGGCAGGGGTATTCTATAAACCATACAATGTCTAGAAGTTTAAATAACTCAAACTTTTTTTCTTTAGAAAAATGTGCAAAGTTGCACATTTTAATTAAATAATGATACTGGCAGCACAGCTAAAGGAAAGAGCATTTTCAGCATGCTAAAAGATGATTATCTGACCCAGATTACTGAGGTTCCAGCTTGAAAAGGAATATGACTAAAACTGGTTATTATAAAAACTAGAGATGGAGCCAACAATAAAGTAAATGAAAATTTATGAAGTATAGAACATAATTTCATTTAATAGGCCTTTTAAATATGAATAGTAATATACACATTTAAACACTGTGAAAGTTTTCAGCAAAAACATAAATGAAAAATATAACTGAATGGTTTCAATTCTTGTAATTCTGATAACATGTAGTCAGTTTCAGGTGAGCTATGGAATAAAATTATATCAGATTCGGTTGAAGGATGCTTCCTAAATAATAGCATTACATTTTAAAGCATACATACTGTAGGGTTAACACTATAAGCATACATCACTTTAAGGATTCATGCACATGGAAATTTACAAGGTATTTTCTAGCATGAATTTCCCAGGGAGAACAATGTACAATGTACAGCCTACTTAACAAGGGAATAACTGTATGTGGCTGTGCTGTTATAAATGCCAGTCTTTGCATCAGTGTCGGCCAACGCATGCGCGGCTGCTGTAATTCCCGTATTTGCCTAGCATGTTACAGAGCAAACCTAACACATTAGTAACATACAGCACACAGGTGCAGAGCCTTCATAAATATTTAGCTCAACATCTTTGTTAAAATTTATATGAAATCACTCTAGCACTGCCCATCAAAACAGTCCATCAAAACATTAGAGTAAAAAATAAAGATAACCTAAGTAGTTCAAAATTAGAATTTATCACTTAACTCAAGTTCAGTTTGGCGTCTTTTTTGGACACTGATGAGAAGAATAGCACACAGGTTTGCACCACAGCTAGAAAGCCTGGTTTAACAGGCTGCAATTTCTGCCAGATTGAGTAGGCATTTAGCATCCATGAAAAAAATGTGTGTATGTTTTTTTGGAATCTGATGATAGAATTTTTTTGTTTAATAGGTTGTTATTGGTATTCATGTAGGCGGTACACATGATACAGTATAGTGATCCAATTTACAGTACACAGAACATTAATATTAATATTAATCACATTGGAAACAGATATCCAATAGGATCTTTTGTTCTAAATTAAGGCGAACATGTAACCACCATATTGAGAAAGAAGAGATAGAAGAGAGGAGATATCACTGTTCTAAAATCATCTAAAAACTCTATGTGAAACTATAGCAGAGCGAAACCATATCCCTGTTCTTCTCTATGCTGTAGTTTCACACACAGTTTCCAGATGTTTGCAGAACAGTTTGTCCCGGATTTTAGTTAAAGTGTCACACACATTTTCCAGATGTTTGCAGAACAGTGATACGGGTTCGCCCCGGTTTTTGTTAAAGTGTCACACACAGTTTCCAGATATTTGCAGAACAGTGATATGGGTTCGCCCCGGTTTTTGTTAAAGTGTTATACACAGTTTCCAGATGTTTGCAGAACAGTAGTTCAGTTTGTCCAGGTTTTAGTTAAAATGACACACACAGTTTCCAGATGTTTGCAGAACAGTAGTTCAGTTAGTCCCGGTTTTTGTTAAAGTGTTACACACAGTTTCCAGATGTTTGCAGAACAGTAGTTCAGTTAGTCCCGGTTTTAGTTAAAGTGACACACACAGTTTCCAGATGTTTGCAGAACAGTAGTTCAGTTAGTCCCGGTTTTTGTTAAAGTGTTACACACAGTTTCCAGATGACACAGTAAAATTGATTTTGGACCTGTTTGACTTGATGACAAGACGTTTGTAGACCTTTGACACATATTGTGAAATTGTTTTTGGCCCCGCTTGGGTATAGTGACAAGACGTTTATAGACCTTTGACACACACTGTGAAATTGTTTTTGGCCCCGC